>VWZW01007921.1:1146335-1307315 GCA_013397115.1 Edolisoma coerulescens
ATCTGCACGGGGAAGGTGCGTGTTTGCTCTGCTCTGCCCACCTCCTCATCCTCCTCCTTTTCCTCCTCCTCCGCACAGGGAGTCCCCCCGTGCTGCCGGCGCCCCTCCGCCGGGCTGTAGCGCTTTCTCGGGAAGCTCCGGCTCCGGAGGAGGGGCACCTGGCCGCCATTCCCGGCGTCCTGGCGGGGCTCAGCCCCGGCNCGGGCCCGCCTAGCCTCGGGTCGGGCTCCGAGGCGCCACGGCCCCGGGCAGCGGCGGGTCCCGCGCGGTGGCCCGGCCCCTCCCACCCCCGCAGCGCCTCCTCCTTCCCCCGNCGGCCCTGCCCCGTGTCGGTGGGCTGGAGCCCCCAGCCTGGCAGCGGGGTCAGGACCACCTCGCTGGATCCACTGCTCTCCCTTTGCTGGAGGGGTGACTGACACCAGCACGGTCGTACTGCCGGAGCATGGACATTCCATCGCGTGACACAGCGGAAAAGGATCTGGGGGTGCTAGTCGACGGCTGGCTGAACTTGAGCCAGCAGTGAGCTCAGGTGGTCAAGAAGGCCAATGGCATCCTGGCCTGTGTCAGAAACAGTGTGGCCAGCAGGACCAGGGCAGTGATCGTCCCCCTGGGCTCGCCACTGGTTAGGGTACGCTTCAAGTACTGCATCCCGTTTTGGGCCCTTCAGTACAGGAAAGACACAGCTGCTGGAGCGTGTCCAGAGGAGAGCAGCGGAGCTGGTGAAGGGTCTGGAGCACAAGTCCTGTGAGGAGCTGCTGAGGGAGCTGGGGGTGTTTACCCTGGAGAAAAGGAGGCTGATGGGGACCTTATCACTCTCTACAACTACTTGACGTTGTAGCCAGGTGGGGGTCGGTCTCTTTTCCCAGGTAACAAGTGACAGGACAAGTGAACATAGTTGTAAACTGTGTCGGGGAGTTTGGAGGAATTTCACAGAAAGACTAATTAGACAATGGAATGGACTGCCCAAGGAAGTGGGGGAGTCACCATCCCTGGAGGTGTTTGAAGAAAGACTGGACATGGCACTTTGTGCCAGGGTCTAGTTGATGTGGTGGTGTTCTGCTAGACACTGGATTCAGAGATCTCAGAGGTCTTTTCCAACCTAATTGATTTTGTGATTCCGTGACACAAAATCCTTGCTTACCCTCTTGCTCCTCTTAATTTAAAAACAAACATGGACTCGAAGTTGGTGGTCACACAGTGCTTGGGGGATGCATGGTCAGTGTTAGACAAGGCATGATGCTCTTCCATGATCCTGAAATGAGCAAAGTTGACAGCAGTCACTGACTGGAAGCTGCATCACTGCAAACAGATAAACCCCATAAATACCAGACCGGGTGCTTTAGATATTTAATTATGTTTTACAGCACACGTCATAGTGAAGAGGTCCCAGCATGTAAAGTGTAGTGCTTGAGAGTAAGAAGTTCTGGTAACTAGTACCCGTTAGGTTTGTCTTGGCAGGTCTTCATTCTTCATAGGCTACCTTTTCCAATTTGATGCAAAAGGGAAAAGTATGTAACAGAATCATTATTAAAAACGTATCTACAATTTTTATATATGTGCATATGCATATACGTATTTTATGAAAGTACTAAAATACATTAAATATATAAATTCTATAAAAATAATATATAAAAATATTAAAAACATATAAAGAAATACGAAAAAAAAGTAAGTTCAGTGGGCTGAATCAGATTTGACTAAGGAAGCACTAGATGCCAAGGAACCTTTTGAATGGAGTGGTTATATCCACCAAGTTGTAAGCATGCTCGGAACTACAAAAGAACAAATTCAAGATATAAGCACAAGAATTCTGTTTGTATATTAATTACTTGTTTCTTCCTTCAAACTGCAGTATTTTGAGGACCTGACTTTCCCAGGTGCTGCATGAGCACCAAAAGTGCCTATTCAGACAGTACCATACACAAAGGTACCTAAAATCGTAATGTTTTGTTAATTTTCAAATTTTTGCCTGTTTTTTTCACTTTATTCAAAATTAGATTAGTTTTTACTGTTTCTGGAGATAGTTCTCTAGAACTGTTGTAGGAGTGTTGTAATCTATTGATTAAAGGGGAGTATGCAAGTGTTTCTTCTTACAAAGCAATACTTGGGATGGCTGTAGAACAGACTGCTTGTGTGGAAATGGAATAACTGCTTATATCTTCATCTATCTCTAATGTATCTCTATATTTTAGCTTGTGAAAATTCATAAGACTTAAGTTAGGGTGATAAAAGCTGGCCTGGATTCTGTTCGGGTTAATTTTCTGCGAGGATGAAAGCTTTTGTTAGAAGTCTTTCTCATGCTTACCTGCCAGTTCTTAAAATCACCTTCCAGTCTTGTCTGCTGCTCCCTCTGTTGGATTATTATTTTTAATAAAATCTCAAACCCTTATTTCTACAAAGAAACCCCACAAAGCCTGCCATGTGCATGAGAGTTCTTGCGTCCCTTGTTTCCTTGTAAATTTTGTCTAATTCCCTTGGACATATCCACCCTATCTTGGATAGCATTTATCTGTTGTCCCTTGCAATCACTTTTACTTTGCCCAGACTTCTGTCTTTCAGATGAAGTCTGTGCAGATAAACTTGGATCAAAGCCACCACGGCTTTAGAGATTCATACAAAGCCTTTGTCTTACCCGATCTTGTTTCTTGGTGTTTAAAATACATATAATTCTTTTGAACAGCAAAACAATAAGATACTGAATCAGATAAGAACAGATTGCAAATCTGGTCTGGGGAAGAACAACCTGGCATTGACCCCTGTTGGGAGGCATCTGTTAGCAGAAGCTCATATAAATTTGTATTTGTTTTATAACACGGTTTTGCAAATGCCTGCGTGTCTTTAATGCTGATTTGAGAAAGGAAACAACTTATAATATCTTATATAATATAATGTTGATATAATTGCACAAACTCATAATGCACATGGGATTCTTTTATCTATTCCTGCTATATTGTATAAAACTTTCTTGTTTTAAGATTGAAAACTTTGCCTTGTCATTTCTTCCTTTCTTTCCGATTGTGGGAGGATGAAGATGAAGGATGGCAGTACATCTAAGAGGTAGCAGCTGCAGGGATGAAATATTTTGCCTAAAGAAGTACTTTGTGGGTAGAAATGTACGAAACGATTACAATCTTGAAGCTCTACAGTTCTTTCTGTTCTGTCTCGACAGGAAATATTATCTGTCAAAAACTGCATTGCAGTAATCTTTCACTTTTTTGTTACCAAATGTCTGCAATAATCTCAAAGTAGTGAAATAAATGTAACTTCTTTCTTCAGTTGACCCCAAGTCACTTACATTTTCACTGTGATGGCAGTAGTGAATTTTTAGCTCGGGTTTGTAATCTCTTAAATGCCAATTACTTGATTAAGTCAATATTTTTGACAGAATCTGTGAAGAATGCTTTGCTCTTTTTTTGTTTCAGTTTTACAGTACAAGAAAAAATTGTATGTGAGCTTGAGAAAAATGTTAGCTTTGTTAGCCCATAGTTTTAAAAAATGATAATTTGGGTACCTTGATCTTACAAGAGACTTGATTTCTGATTTTGAGATAGAATGGACCAATGGTGGGAGGTTTGCTTTTAATTTATTTATCTATCTAGCTATTTTTTTTATTTAATGGAGAATATTCATTCTCCTGGCTCGTTTGGATTCTTATTTTTTTTTTGAACTAGTATTAATAATAGTAATATTTTCTCAGACCCTTTAAGTCTAATTAACATAGGTCTCTTCTATGGATTTTCTCCCTCATGGGTGAGAGAAAAATGTGGAAATCTGTTTGGTGCTGTTGCTGCCAAGAGAGACTTGATAGAAGTATCTAATGAATAGACATGTAGATTAAAATACATCTCTAAGAATTTATGTATTTTGGCAAAATGTTTTACTGTACTACACACTGCAGTCAGAGGTATGGCAAAAGACCTGTGATCTTACAACCTGACTTTAAAAGAATACTAATGCTGTTTTAAAAAAGAAAATATATCAGACAAATTTATCTCAGTTCTCTAAGATAAATTTTAAATCAATGATCATTATGTTTCAGTAGGAGGAGGTTAATCTCAGGTCACCTATCATAGACATTTCTTACATCTTAAGAGTTATAAACAAGTAAGATTACTTTAAACTTGCCTGAGTGACTGTCTTGCATTCAGTACAACAGTGAGAGTTTCTACAAACTCAGGATTTGCCCAGGCCTGATTCGTGACCCCCCAGATGCAGCATCTTGACCAACTGAGAATTGTTGTCACCCTTTTAAAGCCTGTTTTAGGACTGATGTGAGAAAACAGTTCTGGGTTTAAGTCTGTTGTTTTCTATGTGTTTGGGCTTTTTTCTTTCTTTCTTTTTCTCAAGTTGCTGGTTAAGGTGACTGATCTTTTACTTAAATGTAGTGATAGTATATTTCCTGCTCGAGTGCTCTGTATGAAAGGGAATGAGACCACTCTTCTGTTCTCCCCCAGTTTTTCTAGCTTTCATCTGCTTCATGTACACTGATATACTGTGCCTTTAATTTTTTGTTAGGTTTTTTTTCAGAGGAGGCACTTGACTGTGAGTTTACCTAAGGCAAGTGAGTCCCAAGTAATTTTGTGTTTTAAGTAGCTTAGCAGTAGTTTCAAAAGGGGCTTATATAATATTATGCATGTGCCAATAGTAATTTGAGAAAGAAATGTTCTTTTTTGAGGTCTTAAAATATGATCTGAGCCAATAGGCTCCATTGGGAAAGCATCCACTATTTTATCTGTTAAATTTGCAGACCAGAGCATAAATTTGATTTATCTTAAATGGTTTCCCTTTCTACTCTGCACAGATTTTGAGATTAGCGTTTCTGATTCTGTTGATTCATACTGTTCTGAATCACAGGGCTGATCCTCTAGTTCTCTCTCTGGTCATGTTCTCCTGTACAAAACACAAGTCCTCTTTTGTGGCAGACTATGAAACATTTATTGAGGTTTTAGTTTAATGAAAATCCTTGTTGCTTTGGAAGCAGAAAGAATTGTAAGTTACTAATTTCTTTGAGATTGATCATATGATCAGTCTTTAAGATTGATTCTGTATACTGCAGTGGGCTATTAATATTTTCTCCTATGACAACTAGGTAAAGCAGACAAGTACATTACTAATCTCAGGTAATCAGTGCTGCTGAAAAATACACAGAGCAGAAAATTTCTGCCTCAGCAATGCACCATGAGATACCCAAGAAGGAAAACAAAGTCAACTTGATTTTAATTACTCGTTCAATTTTGTTGTCTTGAAATGGCTGTTGAGTTAGGAATCTGTAGAGGGTTTTCAGTTGAAAAAAAGTCTCAGGACTAAGCTTGGAAAATTCTATGTAGGCTCTGAGTTACTGCCCTTGTCCATTTTACCTGCAGCTGCTGCAGAGTTTTCCACCCCAGCCACCCAAGTGGCCCTTGGTCAGCCATTCTCACCCAGGTGGCAGTGGGGGTGGAAAGAGCAGAGCTGTCTGTTCCTCACAGTGCAGGGACTTCTGCAGTCCAATCTTCCTTCGAGTAGTACATCTTCATTGTCTCTTTGGCAGTAACCTCCTGGTACTAATGCTTATTATTACTTTCTACAAACAAAGCAAAATTGCTTTTCATTGATTGGTTCTCAGCTGCTGATCATATGGACAAGGTTGTGGGGCAAGTGAATGTCAGTTTGAAGGGCAGAATGATCATAGCTGGGATCTAGATGTACTTAAGGCACAACTGATCCAAATCTGTGTCCCGCTCAGTCCAGGCTGGTATAATACACATACACTGATTTTAATATACGTTGCTCCAGCAGCTAGGGTTTGTGATTCGTGCTTCATCTTGGACTTAGGACTTACAGAGACCTTGCAGAAAGAGTGGTAGTGAGCAGGAATGTCTGTGTGGCTGCCCTTCAGAGAGTAACTGAATGAGGGCAGATGTGTTGTTTCCAGCAACTAATGCTACACAAGTCAGTAGATGTATTTTGCTTTACAGTGCTCTCTGGTGTACACACTACAGCTGTTAAAAGGCCTGGCATAGCCAAATGCAATGTATCCAATACAGATGGATTGTACCAGGCTCTTTGGTAGTTGTACAGTTTTGGACTGTTCAGGCAAATCTGGCAATGAAAGAGGCTTACAAGAAATACAGAGAGAGACTTTTTAACAGGGCATCTTGTGATTGGGCAGGGGGTAATGGTTTTAAACTAGAAGAGACTTCTAGTCTTTGACTAGAAGTAAAGGAGAAATTTTTTATACTGAGGGTGATGAAACTCTAGAACAGCTTGTCCAGAAAGGTGATAGATGCCCCATCCCTGGAGACAGTCAACGTCAAGTTGGGCTGGGCTCTGACCAACCTGATCTAGTTGGAGCTGACCCCCCTTGTTGCAGGGGGGTTTGGACTGAGTGACCTTGAGCATGTCTTCCAACCCAAACCATTCTATGATTCTATAGTGACTTTCCTGAAAATCCACAGTATGCAGGCCAGTTGAGCAGCTGAAGACAGGAATGGGAGCATAGGAAAGTTTCTTTGAAGAATCTTATATAAAAACAACTATTGGGACCTTATCAGTATGTGAACTCTAAATTAGAAAAACAGATGCATACTGGATAAATAAAAATTAGAGTAGGCACCTGTCTAATGCTACCTCCCAAAATTATCAAATTGAAACATGCTGTCTTACATCTCCTGTCCCTACAGAAAAGTGGCATAGGAAGGATGAAAGGCAGCTATTTTCCTTGGAAAACATTTTCAGCTGTGGTGTGATAACACCTGGTCTGTTTGCTGCAAGTATCGCTGCAAGTATCACTGCAAGTGTGGGTAACTGTCTGTGTAAACTCAGCTGCTCTTCTGAAAGCAAAAGGTAACTGCCATAAAAAAAAGCCTTAATCTAGGAATTAAATAGGATAGTAAACTTGAGAAATGTAGGCTTCTTGATGACCTTGCCTCCTCTCCAGGTGTTAATGTCTAAGTACTTTATGTTCAACAAGTAGGACTTGTTGAAAAACACGGATTAAGGGATGTGGGGTTATTGTTGCCATCAGATCTGTTTCAGGGGATAACTGGGAAGTTGTCATAGGGGAGCAGGACCAAAACATAAGTGTAGTCACATGTGGTGAAATCATCATCCTGAAAGGATCAGCACTTCATGAAGAAGTCAAAGATGCTTTTGAATGAAGGAGCATCGGTAACTTCATGTGAACTCTAGTTTCATCAGTTGCCTCTGCTTGCAAGCTGATGTATGTGATAAAATCGAAACCAAGTGTAAGTGATCCTCCAATACCAGTTCCACTTTAATTTGGAATTACTTTTAATTAATCAAGAGACTGACATTTGCAACATCTGGATTTACTGAAGGATGCAAAGGCTCCATTTTTAACTCACACTAGTAACACCGGAGTCCCAAATGTTTGATAGTTGCTTTACTCATGCTGTGGATAAAGCCCTCTGAATTTTATGCAGTTATGACTGGGCTAATGTGTGGGTTTGAAAATCAACATTTATAGCTCAATTAAAGTAGAATGCTCGAAGTGTTTTGTTTCTTCAAGCTTTTGTCTCCTCTGTGGTTGGTCTTGTGCCTAGAAACAGTTTAAGGCCATGTTCCCAAAGCTGTGGAGGAGTTCGCGGCTGTCACCTGCAACAGCAGAAGTATAGGAGGAGCAATGGGGTGTGGAAGTGAAGCTGTAGACTCTCTGGGCTCTGTTTGGCTGAAGTCCCTGTGTGTTTCTTGAGCTCAGGTGCAGTCACTTACCTGAACCTAGTGTGTTATTGGGAGTGCTGGTGAGTTGGTTTTCTCAAAGGCAGGTAAAAAGTTCTTTGGAGTTTGGGAGCTGGCACCTATGTGTTCCTTTTGCCTTATGCAATCTGAACTGTGCAGAATTATTTAATATCTAGGAGGAAACTGCTGTCTGTTTTATTTCCTTCCCTACTTTCTTGGCATAATCTAATCTCTGAGTATTATTGTTCAGGTGCACTATGTCAGTGCAAAAGCAGGGAGATATCTTAACATTTGCAGACAGAGGGTTGATCACATTCTGTCACTGTCCTCTCTATATAATTAGTGTGTTTATTCGATGTATATTTTGGGGGAGGGGGTTGTTTGTGATTTTTATTGATGGTTTTTGGTTTGGGTTTTTTTGTTTGTTTGTTTTTTTCTTTTTTCACTTTGATTGCCAGTTGATGTTTTGTAACATGACCATTTGCTTCACTGCAGCAAGCTTTTGATCATCTACTCTTGGTAGTGTCAGAAGAAAGGGGCTGAGTGGTTATGCTAATGTCTTTCATGTGGCAACTGAAACACTTGGAGATGTCACTTCTAGGTCCCTCCTCTTCCAATTGTTTGTTCATTTTGTCTGTAGTTGTAAGGCCTATTTCTCTCAGCATGTCTGTGCGGTGGGTAGCACTGGAGACCCTCATGATAACAGGGATGTGTTGAACATTGCTCGAAATAAAAAAAAATATAAATTAAAAATAAGTTAATACTGGTATGTGTCTGTTGTCACAGCTGACTTTTATCCTGCACTAGCAAAATGGTTTGATAATTTTTGTCTTTTAAATGGCAGTAAAAAGTAATTAGAAGTTAAATGCAGAATCAGAATGCCTTATGCATGGTAAGTGTAGTGCTCCATGATCAAATGTGTGCTGCACTGGGGAGTAGCTTTGATGAAAAAGTGGTGTTGGAGCTTTCTTCCACATCAGGAGGAGGTCTGGTTTTGCTAATTTATTTCTCAAAATTGGCCAAAACCCAGATTTCTCTCAAGCTCTTTAAGTAATGTGTATTTATCTTACTAGCAGTCTGTTACATTAAAGCTTTTTAAGATTTTTTTTTTTCACATTTCAGTGCATTCTGCAGTTGGATGGTGGCCCCAATTGTACATTGCCACTGAACTGTAGCAACTTGTTTCTGATGTTGCTATGTTGGAATACAGTGGGATATTTGAGTACCAGTATTATACTCTAGTGAACACGATGAAATCATAAATTACATACTTCATAATATATCTCATCAAAAGGAATATCCTTTCCCACCCTTAGTATAAGTAAAGAAATGTGTGCATCATGAAGATAATTTTTCTGTCAATTGTAATGAGAAAATCTTGATCCTGTGCTTTTTCATATAGTTGTATTTACAAATTCATCCTTTGTTGCACTGGAAAGGGAAGATTCAGTGGGTGTATCCTATGATAAGGAGGGGAAAGACTAAAATATAAGTTCTTAACAAGTTTAGCAATATGTTGACCAGATTTCTCAGCTTCACAAAAGCACTTGATTATTTACTGTAGCAGTATGAGGAACATACCTTTTCTTGTGACTGTAATGAAAGACTGAATGAAAAAACCTGACAAATGAAAAAGATAATCAAAAAAGTTACAGTTATTTTAATCTGGAAATTTTGTTTATTCATATTTTAAATATCTTATATTCAGCAATAATCGTTGCTGAATGATTATTGACTTAATTTGGAATTATGGTGCTACTTATAGTCTGTACACTGGGTTTGTAGATGTATGGAGTAAAGTAGCTAAAATGGTTGAATACTTTTGAAAATGTTGGTATTGCCCTTTTTTGATCTTTTTCTTTGAAGTGTTTAATGTGCATAACTTTCCTCTGAACTTGTTGACTTAAAATGAAAAATTTTGTTCCATATACAAAGCAAAAAGTGCTTTGTAGATGTGTGGTCGTAGAGGCATATTATTCTTGTCATATATGAAAGTGCTAAGAATTTAACTGATAAATTTCTAATTCTGGAGTGATACATGTGTAGCTGCAAATACCTGGTGTAATTTTTGTTAAAATTCATTAGAAAAGTTGGTCCGTTGCACTCCTGTTATGCATTACATAATTAGTAACTAAGGTTGCTTAATTTGGTGGTTCGTTTTGGCAAATATTGTGACCCTTAGTAATGTAACATGTAGTTGCCTTTAAAACTGAGATTTAATTGATGGAAAGAGCAGCTCAAAGTATTTGTATTTTCTGGCCAAAATCTAGAGCACCATAGAGCGCACACGTGTTCTGTAGGACTGAACAGCCTTCTGCTGGAACGCTGCTTGGAGGCGCACCAAGAAGTGCCTGTGAGTGCCAGATGCATGGCAGTGGGATTCCTTCTGGCTTTCACAGGAGTGGCAGACCAGCTTTGGACAGTAACAGCCCTGTACTGACTGTTGCTGACAAAACTTGGTTTGCTCCTGTTGCAATGTCTGTCCATCAATTTTAGCAGCCTTTGCTATCCAGAGGTGTGTATTGATCATTTGCTCATGGCTCATACCTTCTGTCATAGGGCTTCCTCCTGGTAGGAAGATAGCTTTCATCACTTGGCTGGGCGCAGTCTGCTAGTCTTTCAATAAAAACTCCAAAAGAAAATATTTAATATCCGATTTGTGGGCATGATTTAACTTAATACAGGATATAACATGTCTTGTTAAACATGTTTTCAAAAAGAAACTTAGTTTAGAATTTTGGGTGAAAGCAGTTTCAGCATTGTTTAAGCGTAAGTACAGAAAAGGTTGTAAGAGAAGATTTCTGTGGTTATGTTGCTTCTCCAAAAAGGGAGCGCTTTTCACCTCTAGGAAAGGCTGACAGAAAGATATGCAATTCTGAAGAGTTTGTGTCTCAGTAATTTATGAATTTTGCGTAAAGATAGAAGATACCAGTCTCGCTTTTTACGCTAGGGCAATAGTTGTGGACTTGAATGAAGTTGAGCATAAGAATACCAGGTAGTATAACTGTAGCCCTGTTCTTGTATGTGTTGATGTAATTGTCGATGATCAACTCCCCCCCTCCCCCCCAGTTGTCTTTCAACACCATCAGCTGGCTTCAGCTATATATTTTGGCATTTAATGTAATATGAACAACACTGTATTTTGGTGTCATTGTTTCCTAACTGCCTTCCATTCATTAAGTATTTCTGTTCTCTTCAGTTCTCATCTAAAAATCCCACTGAATTCCTATCTTTTGCCTCTGAAAAGATAATGTACTCCCTTTTGAGAACTGTATTTTCCATGCTTATTAAGAAGAATAATATCAGCTGCTATGTGGCTGAGGCATTGTTCAGTGGCTATGGATTTTTTTGTTATTCTTAACTTAATTTTTGTCTGGGCCACACTGCTTCTTAGACAAGTAGCTGACTGATCATTTCTGTAGCTTTGCTGATACAATATTCTGCACATGGATTATGGTGTGATTCTTCAGGATTATTACCATCCATTTTAGCAGCAGCTACTGAATAAGAATGTATCAAGGTAGCCTGTTACTATTCTGAGGCTTGAAGGTGAAGAAAGAGGGAAGAGTGGCTCCTTTTGCTGCTTCCTTCTATGTTAAGCTTTAGTACTTCCCCCATACTGACTATAAATAGGGTATGAACTTCTGCCAAATGGGGAGCTATGACTGTAATGTCTCTTGGAATGTTTGGACTTTCTCAGTCTAAATCTTTACAGTTCTTAAAACTTTTCACTTCCTATTCTGTCTGCGTAAGTCAGTATCACTACTAGAGCCTGTATGGTCATAGGTCACACTTATCGTTTCAAGGATTTCAGTATGTATCTTCAATTGTAGAAAATCAAAGTAGTTCTTCTAAAGTTGGTAAAAGTAAAACAGCTTTGGTGTTTTAGACTTTTTGGTCCAAGAAATAAGATTATCCAAAGCCTTATATCCATGTTGTGTTGTACTCCTCTTTACCTTAGTTTTACATGTCAAAAGGCTAATTTTAAGGACTTTGTAATGTAAATGATAGCTTCAGCTGTGTGTGTTCCCAAACCCAAGATTTTCCAACTGATTAAATGTTCTCCCAGATGAGGAATTATGACAATTCTGAAAAAGCAGTCTTTGAGGAATGTCTGCTTTTCTGCTTCACTCTTCAAGATCATAAAGTTTGTCTTTTCCCCCACCATCCCGTCCACCCCTCCTCCTTATCTTTATAAGTGACGGAAGAACTCTATGACTTTATTTTCAGGCAGAAATCTCCTCCTCATTTTGCAAGTTCACGTCGCCTTCCAGCCATCCTACTCCACAGCTGTCACAACAAACTTTTTTCCAGTGCTATTAAATGTATCAGACATCACTCTGCAGCATGTTCGTTTGTTACCCTGGGGTTTTTCAGTCTATTCTCATGTCATCAAAACCACTGTGTGATTTCAATATTTCCTACATTCCCTGAAGGAGAATCAAATGGTGGTTAGGAAACTGATAGATATTCTGCAGATATAGCAGATCTCTAGCAATTAAGTGGTTAATAGCCTCAATTTATTGTTTTCATTCCTCATTTCCCATAACCATGACTCCTGTGAACTCTCTGTATCCTTTTGTCTGTATTTTCAACTGGGATTTTGGGAAAACTTTGCCACACTGGAGAAGAAGCAGTGCTCTAGCTTTGTTTATCCTATTTTTATGCCCTCTGCTCCTCTTTCCGTTATCTGATTGCTGTAGACAGTGTTCTCATCTGAGAGATTCTTTTGTCCTCTTTCTCTTATTCTTTTCCATCTGTAACATTCAAGTAATTTATATTGTAATGATTTTAATGGTGGAAACACCAGTTAGCCTGGTTAAAGATTGGGTTGCTCTTCTTTTATGTAAGGGCAGCATTAAAAGATGGAAGATCCCAATGAGCTTGCCCTTTAGCATCAAAGACAGCAGTTAGCTACAGACAAATTGGCCAGACAATAGGTAGGAGCATCATTAAAGTAACTGCTAATAAATGTATCTTCTGACAACCTCTGCACTACCTGCATAGTATTGTGCTGTACATTTCATTCTCTTTCATACTAATTTGAGCTGGAAAAGACTTATTTTCTGCCTTTAATTTCTCTTTTTCTTCTACATACCTAAAACCTTTCTCCCTTGATTTTTTTAAAAGCCTTTAAGTGTGTGTCTCTGGTCTCCTTTCATGTTCTGAATCACAGATCTAGTTTGAAAGACATCTTTTGAACTCGAGTCCAAACCCTTTTTAAGCAGGGTCAGCTGCAGCAGTTTGTACAGGCCCATGCCTAGACAGGTTTGGAATATGTCCCCGTATGGACACTTCACAACCTCTCTGGGCAACCTCTTCCAGTGTTTGATCACCGTCTCTGTTAAAAAAAAAAAAAAAAAGAGAAAAAAAAAGTGCACTCTTGTGTTCAGATGGAATTTCATATATTCCAGTTTGTTTCCATTGACTCTTGTTTGGGCACCGCTGGAAAGAGCCTGGCTCTGTCTTTGTTCCCTCCCATCAGGTGTTTATACCCACTGATGAATCCCTCCCTCTCCTTCTGGAGAAGAAAAGAATCTTTTCTTCTCCAGACTGAAAAGTCCCAGTTCTCTCAGCCTCTCCTCATAGGATAGATACTCCAGTCCCTTAATCATCTTTGTGGCTGTTTGTTGCACTCTCCAGCATGTCCACTGGGAAGCCCAGAAATGAAGAAATAATCCAGGTGTGGCTTCACTAATGCTGACTAGAGGAGAAAGATCACATCCCTCCCCTGCTGGCAGCACTCCTAATGTGCAGCCCCTCAGGCTGTTGTCTTTGCCAACATGAGGTTTTGCTGACTCGTTCTCTGCCAATTCCTTTCCAGCTGGGTATCCCCAGCCTGCCTTAGTGCATGGGGCTTAGTCTTCCCCAGATGCAGGACTTGTTAAACTTCATAAGGTTCCTGCCTGCCTGCCTCCTCGCGCAACCATCGTGTACACAGCCACTCCTCCCAACCTTCCCATCATCTGAGGCCACACTCTGTCCAAGCCCCCACATTCTTAATGGAGATTTGTAAGAGCTCTGGACCAGGTATGGACTGTGAGGCTGACTGGTCTGTAGTTCCCTACATCTTATTTCTTGCGCTTCTCAAAGACAGGAGTGACATGACCTAAATATAATTGAGGGTGGCCTCACAATGACATCAGATCCTCAATATTTGTGGGCGCAACCCATGAGGCCCCATGGATTTATATATGTACAGCTTGTTTAAGTGCTACCTGACTTGGTCTTCCTCACTCCAGACTTTCCCTTTTAAATGTTCTGCTAGGATTTTGCAGGGAAAAATCTCTCTGTGAACTATATTCAGAGCATTCCCTTCCTTCTGTATGCATCCAGGTACTACTGTGGCTGGATGCCCTCTTTCTGCTTCATGAACAATTAAACACATTGAACAATTTTGAATGTCCTGTTATTTTTTATTAATTTGGCTGACACTGTGAGGTTCATTTGCTGAGTCTTAACTCCTTAGATGTGGAAAAATAAGCAACCTCCTTTGCAAGATGATTCGCTGGGGTGATAAAGTTGCAGAGACTGAGAAACCAGATTCTTTCCTTGGACTAGCAGTGGAGTATTGCAGTCTGAGTATGGTGTTACTTTACCCAGCAGGGAAATATTTCTGATAGCTGCTTTTGAACAGATTATGCTGGAGTATTCAAGGAAAGCACAATAAATTACATTCCTATTTTAGTGTTCTTGATCAGGGTTTGAATTCAGTTATGTTCCTCTTACAATGCATTGGCAGGTAGTGAAATGCTGTGCAATGCAGAAGTATGTTATGTCCACAGAAGTTGTGGAAACATGTCTGTTCTCAGTATTCAGTGGGAGATTCCTGGAAGAAGTGTATCTCTTAAACGCAGGGCCTCTCGGGCAGCCTTTGGAGTGAGGATGCTGCTGGTTTTGAATGAGCTTAGGAAGAACAAAGAAAGCATTTCTTAATTAAGGGAAATGTGATAACTGCAGTTGCATTTCTCTCTTGAAAACAAATGCATGAAGTTGGTAGCTGGGGGCTCTTTGAGGTGGCCAGTACTAGTTAAACAATCCTCCTATGTTTTAGCTGTGTAACAGCTAAGTGTATCTGCTTTTTCTGGTAGATTTTGCAAACCCTTAAACAAACAAAACCCCAAACCTTAAGTTTTTGAAACTAAATCTACAAAGTTGTTGTCTTACTCCATTCAGCACTTATCCATTATCTTGCTTGCTTCTTTGTGCATGATGAACTTGGCAAAAATCAGGGAATGAGCATGGTCATCCTGAAAAAATTACTGATGTCTCTAGAAGAGGATGCCTATGAGCATGTAATTAGCTGGTCCGAAGGGAAAGTACATGGAGAAAGTGCAGAGCATAGCAGTAAAAATACACCAATACCCTCTATGTAGTATAACCACAAATAAACAGTAACTCAGACTATAAAAGGCATTTTGCAGTTCTCAGGCAGTGTCCTGAGATAACCCCAGTCTTCTTCTTGTGGTTATGTGAGACCTTTGCCCCGTCTGTCTCAAAGAGAGGGCTGAAATCTCTGTGATAGATTTATCATTCACAGATGAAATCATAGATGATTTTTGTTGTTTTGTGAAAATTATGCTTCACTGTGAAGAACTTATTACTTTCTTGATCTCAAGCTTAGGCAACATTTGAATAGTTAAGGAGAAGAACTAAGTATTCTTATATTGCTAAAGCTATTGTTTAAATTGCTGTTTGTGAAAAGACCCATAAAGGCCTATGGAAGGCTGGCAGTTTGTGTTGGTTGTCATATGAGCTAGGCTTAGTGACTCCAAAATGATTGTGTAAGTGGTTTTTGTGGGTATTGGGGTGTTTTTGTTTATTTGTTTGTTTCTGAATTCTGGTGGTTTATGGATTCTAGAAATGTGGTTAGTACTTTGACTCTTTTCTGTGTCTTCTTTCTGCATTGCACAGCCAGCGTTTCAGATGGCATCTTATGGGTGCATGCCTGGTGGGTTATCCCTGCTTTTTGGGAGCTGATCAGAAGCTCTCATAAATCTTGTAGGTTGCCTCTTCTGGTTCTGTTGACAAATCTATGCTTCTAGGTGCCTGTACAGTAATATTTACAACATGGGGAATAAACCAAGAAGTTAGAGGTCTGCGTGCAGTTGCAGGGCTGTGGTCTTGTTGGGATCCATGGAGGGATAGCTCATATGACTGAAATGCTGCAGTGGATGGATAGATGCCCTTTAGGAAGGACAGACTGGAAAGAAGAGGAGATGGAGTTGCCCTTTATGTGGGAGGACAGCTGTAGTGCTTGGAGTTCTGCGTGGGGATGGATGATGAACTAACAGAGAGCCTGTGGATAAGGATTAAAGAGCAGACCGGTATGGGTGACTGTAGCAGCTGTGTGTTATAAGGCACCTGAGCAGGAAAAACAAGTAGATCAGGTCTTAACAGCTAGAAGTAGCTTCTCATTCACAGGCCCTGTTGTTCATGGGGAACTTTAACCATCCCAGTATCTGCTGGAGGGTCATCACACCAGGTTATAAGCAATCCAGGAGGTGCCTGACACAGGTTATAGAGAAGCCAGCAAGGAGAGGTGCTATGATGGACTTCATACAAGCAAAGGAGGGCTGGTTGTGGTATGAAGGTCAAAGGCAGCCTTGGCTACAGTGTCCGTGAGATAATGGAGTTCAGGATCCAAGGAGCAGGTCAAAAAGCAAGATTACAGCACTGGACTTCAGGAGAGAAGACTCTGACCTCTTCGAAGATCTGCTTGATAGAAATCCTGTGGAATAAAGCCCTGAAAGAGGGAAGAGGATCCAAAGAAAGCTTGTTAATATTCTGGCATGGTTTAACCCCAGATGGTAACTAAGTACCATGCAGACACACACTCACTTCCCCCTCCCACCTCTCAGTGATATCAGGAGAAGACACAGAAAAGGAGGTACAAAAACTTATGGGTTCAGTTAAGAACAGTTTAGTAGATGGAAAGAAGTAAAATATTATAATAATAGTGATGATAATAATAAAAAATAAATAAAACACAAGAAAAACAAGTGATGCACAATGCAGTTGCTCACCACCTGCTGATCAATGCCCAGCCTTTCCCTGAGAAGTGATCAGCCCCTTCCAGTCAACTCCCCCAGTTTGTGTACTGAATTTGGTATGGAATATCCTTTTGGCCAGTGTGGGTCAATTGTCCTGGCTGTGCTCCCTCGCAGCTTCTTGTGCAGTTCCTCACTGGCAGAGCACGAGACACTGGAAAGTCCTTGATTTAGGGTAAGCACTACTTAGCAACAACCAAAACATCAGCATGTTATCGACATTATTCTCATATTAAATCCAAAACGCAGCACTTTACCACTTACTAAGCAGAAAATGGTCTCTAACCTAGCCAAAACCAGTACACTGGAGGCATTGGATCTAAATCGCTCTTACATCTTTCTAGTACAATAGAAAGTACTTTCCTGATTATGAAGATGGCGATTAAGAAGAACTTTTATTCATGAATGGTTTAAGAAAAGCTTTTCTCCGGATGTTTTGTGTAAAGACATTTGATTTGGCACTTCTGAAAAGTCCTGCTCCTAACAGAAAGGAGATACAAACCTCCTCCTGCATGGGAGCAGCCCTGGGTTTTGATTCATTGAAGAATGTGTTTATTTAAAGAGATGCAGCATTCCAAGGATATTTCTAAAGACCGCAACAAAGATTGTGTCCAGTGATCTAAGTATCTTTTTCATTTGCTTTCAATAACTCTGTCTTCAAGTTTAGCTTACTTTTCTGCTAGTTCTGATCAAAGCATTTTCATGATAAACTAATTTATTTTCATTTCATTTGTCTGCCAGTCCAAATAACCAAAAGTATTGCTGATAGGTGTATGACTTTTTTAACTTGCTTTTTTTTCTTTTTGCCTCTCCAACAGGCCATCTGTGCAAAAGAAGAAAGAGAGAAAAATGAAGTACTTATTCTTAATATTTCTCATGAATTTGTTACACCAGTATGCTGGGAGGTCTTTGACAAGAGATGGCAGTTCCCTGAAGTCATTTGAAGACATTAAAAATGAGATAGCTGGCTATACCAATATTGCTAAGGCTATTATTGATCTTGCTGTTCATGGAAAGGCTCAGAACAGATCCTATGAAAGATTAGCAGTTTTTGCTGACACCACAGGACCTAGACTCAGTGGTTCAAAAAACTTAGAGGCAGCCATCAAATATATGTTCAGTGCCCTGGAGAAAGATGGGCTGGAAAATGTGCATCTGGAGCCTGTGAAAGTACCACACTGGGAAAGAGGAGAAGAGTTTGCAGTGATGCTGGAACCAAGGAATCACAGCATTGCTATTTTGGGACTTGGGAACAGTATTGCAACTCCTCCAGAAGGTAACTCTTCCTTTTGGAATTACGTATCGCTTGCTTTTTAACACCAAACTGTATTGTACCCCTAATAACTTCTCTCAGTGGTCAAACTGGTTTTCTTCTTGCTGTAATAGTTCTGCAAAATAAGGTGCTGTTCTCCTGGGACTTTTCTCTATGGCGTGGTTGTGACTGATGCAGTTTATATTAGTACAGTTTAGTTGAATAGACTTGTAAAACTAGATTTGATTCCTGAACTTTCCATTAAATTTATACCCTTTTGTTGAACACCGCTGAACCTCATTTGCAAAGATTCTAGTGCTCCATTGTGGTTGGCAGGAAGGAAGTTCTCCATGGGGTGTCAAGTTGACACATGATTCCTCCTTTTCTTCAGGTGCCCTATCTTGCCAAGCTCAGCCCTTAACTCCAGTAAAAAACAAGACAGCAGGAAAAGGAGCTGAGCTTGGAGAGTTCAAGCCCCTCGCTAAACATGGCAGTTGGTATCTCTGTGTCCTTTCCTTCCCTTCCTTGTCTCATGCTCACCTTGGAACTTACCTGTTGACATTGCTTACATGATCACTTTGTCACTTACCTGTTACTGCACTGTGTGTTGCCTTTTAGATGATCATGTGTGATATGTTAGTCAGGAGCAAGAATAACCATGAGCTGTGCTCGACAAGATTCTCATATTTTAAACCCCAAAATATTAGCTTGCCTACAAACAAAATGATTTTTAAGATCTCTTTTTTGATGTGAGGCTTTCAGAATTGTTATTTAAAGGCCAGATGAGAACCTTCTTCTGTGACTGCTCTCCATAAAAAACAATATACTTATTCCTAGACCACTTCAAAAGCATTTGTATTCCTTTATAAGAAAATAAATTTAGTTTAGGAAATAAAAGGTAACATGATGCTCATAAGTTTTTTTATGAATTGTAAATTTTTGTGATAGCAAGCTTTCTGTTTGAAATGAAACAACGTATAAAAGCTGTTTTGTTTAGAAAAAATATCTAGCCCTTCAAAATGCAACAAATAAAACTAAGTAATTTAAGATAGCCTTGGAATAAATCATACCTGGTTTGCAAAATTGCTGGTGTCAGTTTTATCTAAGATAGTTCTGTCATACTGAGGTAAACACATGCCTAAAATGCAAAGTAACTAGAACCATTAATATCTGTTTGTCCCATTATATGTGCAAGGTTTAGTGCTTTAATAGGAGAATATTTACAGCAAAGTTTAGGCCTACAACTTATTTTGTATCCTCTCCAGTCCTATTCCAATCTTCCTAAAAAGTAAGCTAAAATTAAAAGGTCTTTTTTGGTGTTTAGCAAGTGTTGCTGAACCTGCAAAGAGAACCTGCAATGTAATTTTGGCAAACATCTTCACATCCCGAGAAGTCTGTTTTTCACTTCTCTTTCTTAGTTGTGTAGTTTTTTGTACTTGCCTGGTTTTACTCCTAGGTTTGCGTTTTTTTTTTTTTTTTTAGAGATACACTGAATTTACGTGTTAAAAATGCTCACAGAGGCTAATTATGTCATTCTTTTTCATCTGTAGAGATCCTATACATTGAAAGATAAGATCGTATTATCTAGTGCTGGTTTATACTGAGTAATATTCAAGAACACCACATCATTCTTTCTCACAATTTTATTTTCCTCTGAGATCTGCTGTGTTTCTGAAGAGGTATATGTGTTGGTGCTAGAAGACTTTATGGCAATGAGGTCTCTCACAAAAGAGTGGGCCGTTTCTCACACTTTGTGGAATAATTTTGATTAAATTACTTACCTTCTGACTCTCCTACCATTTGTGCCTTTTCTGATTTCTGCTGGTCTCATCTCGCTCTGTGCAAGCTGTGACAGGTTTTCGTGCTTGAGAAGGTTACGTGGGGAGCTGGCCCCTGGCGAGCACTTGGCTCTTGTTCTTCCAATCACTGGACCATCCTCCTGGCTGCCGGAAATGTCTGGTAAGAGCTGCTTGTCACCAGGCTCTGTGGGCAAGAGAATTGGAAGGCGTGCTGTTCAGAAAAGTGCCTGTCCTTAAACACTCACTCATACCAAGCATGGTATAAAAAATGTGTAGTTAGACTATTAAAGCCACTGCCTTATCACTTCTGAGGATTGTCACAGTGCCTTATTCCTAAGAAAAAGGGATAGAAGGCTGCCCTAAATCGCATCAGAAATAGTTGAAAAATTTCCTTCTGAGGGATTATCAGCAGTTCTAATACATCTTGTTTTAGCCAAGAAGGTGTGGGAGTGTGAGTCTTCCTGTAATCAAAATAATGCAATTCAATATGAGATGCCTGATGCCAATTATCCTGTTGTTACAGTACTGTTGTTACATGGGATCAGGACATCTACTGCTGCTGTGCTGAGCTTTGGCAGAGGGATGTTTTAAAGGCTGAAGGCTGTCCTTCACATGTTGGCTCTATGATGATTCTTTGGTTCCTTCACAGCTGCCTCTAAAGTGGACTGTGCAGATGATCCCTGAAGTTGTTTGGTGTTAGCTTGATAGTTACTGCATGTTTTAAGTCAGTGTTCCTATCAGGATATGTTTCAGACCCCTCAGTTTACAAACGACTGTCTCTCTCTATAGCCCAAACAGATCCCTTCCTCGACACTACTGATGCCTACTTAGAGGACAGCACTGGTTGGACGTTTTGTCTTTTAAGGTCTAGGAATGGGGTTAAGATGAGAGGGGCTGACTCCCCCATCCCAGGAGGAGGTACAGGAGACCATTTCTTGCTTTTTCATCTTCTCAGTTATGTCCTGTATTCCTCCCTTCCCATGATTTGGCCCCAGGCTTTTGACCCGAGAAGCTAAGAAAATAGGACGTGTTGGCAGAAACTTAAAACTTGGTGCTGGACTTGGTGACCTTTGGTTCCCTCAGAGCTCCACCTGGAGCTCGGCACCCTAAGCAAGTGCTCTGGAGGGCTCTTCATTAACATGGCAATAGCCTAACAGCAGTTAGAAACCTGGCTTTGGATATTGGAAATCCAGGGTTTATTTTCCCTTCTGTCCATGGAAATTCAAACCAGTGTTTCCTAAGAGTGACCCAATGACTACAGCACATGCTGAGGTTGGTTACTTTCCATTTCAGCATACACCATGCGAGTGTGGAAAAAAATCTGCAATCCTTCAGGGCAGGAACAGGAAGCCCTAAATAGTGGCAGTATTTTTAGCTATGGAGTCCAAGCCAGCATTGACTCCAGGATACCAGGAGTGTTTCTTCCTGCAGGTCTTCTATCTAACTCATGCCTATGGCATTGAAACCCTATTGGGATGTGCACAGAGCTTTCCTCGTTTATTTCATTTGATGAGATGTGCCCACATTTGCTCAGATACAGATCACTTGGATGATGTGCAGGAGGCTTTTCAGTACCTTGTGATCTTGTGGATAAAATCCTACTTTCTTCTTCATGACTGGGAAATACGCCAGGATGTCGAGTTCCCAGATTCCATCTGATTTACATAGCAAAAAAGGAGAGTACAAAAAAGGCTGGATTTTTCTACTGAAGGGGAAAAACACCCAACATTCTCCCTCTCCAAATGTATTCCAAGATAGGAAGGTGTTGCGTCAAAGAGAAAGTTTTGAGTTCCTTTGATCTCCTAACAAGGAGGGAGTAACTTTACTGCCCACTTTAGTGACAGGAAGACAAGAAACATGAAACAGAGTGACCTGGATTTCCAGAAATCAGCAGAGACTGAAAACAGTCATCACCTCAAAGAAATGGATTCCTAGGTAATAAACAGTATTGAATGTTAAAAAGTGCTCAGTTTTGGGAGCTGGAGAACTGGAGATTTACCATATTTAGTCAATGTCCTTCTCTGATTTTCAGCGTTTCAGCATTGGCAAAGCATAGATATATATATAGAGAGAGACTCTGTTGATTTCTGGTAGTACTGATTATATCCCCCAAATTCTGAGGAAAATAGATATAATTGTTGCTTTGAGAATCCCATAATTGAAGGAAAGTAGTAGTTTAGCAGATGTTTGACCATAAAGTATCAAAGAACTCATTTTTTTGCATGTGTTTTAAAATGCACTTTTTTTACCCTGATGGGTGACTGTGCCCTTTAATTTTAAAGGAATACTGACAAGCAGAACCAACTTCAGAGCAGCCTGCCCTGATATGTCTCCTCAAGGAAAGGAACAGTCTCTGGTTTTTATATACTGTTGGTTGCAGCAAAACTGAAATAATATAAATAGGAAGATGATGTATTGGCAGACTTTTTCCTAGTTTTTGTGTTCAAGTCATGGAGGTTTTTTTTGTTTAACTGTCAACATTTGGTCCAGCTGTGCTCTTATAGAAGGTGATAGGAGTTTTGCAGTTAGATAATATGAAAATGGTTCCAGCCTGTTATGTATAAAATGGGGATAATGCATGTTGTCTTGAAGTTGTTGGTGGGTGCGGTTGCTGTAGCTCCACCATTTTATTAAACCGGGGATGTTGCTGAAAGAAATGGTTTGGCCCCAGTCCTGGCTAATGCATTTTGCCCCCAGTGTTGACCCTTCTCATTTTTTTCTCAGTGGTGAAGTGGATTAGGGAATTCAGCTAGATAAACAAAAGGCAAAAAAACCCCTTATTTTTAATGTGTATCAGAGGATTTACCCTTGAGTTGCCAGCATCTTGGATAACCACTGATCTCCTGTAAGAAAATGTGATCCTTCTGGAGGAACTTGGGTACCCCTTTAATGAGGAGTTCAGTGCTGAGAACAGGGGATGGAGTTGTAGGCATGAGAGCACAGTGCATGGCAAAGCTCTCCTGTCTTCAGTGGATGCCTCTTTTTTCATGTGTGAGGAGCTATTGATCGACATCTTGAGACCTTGAGCCTCAGTACTGCGTGCCTGGATTGTTTATTATTACTTATAGAGCAGCACTGCTTGTAGTGTGGTAATTATGCTACCGTTTTTCTTGGAATGTAAAAGATGACATCCGTGAAGGACCTTAGACACTGTGGTGTTCAGTGACCCAGCATCTGGGCTAAAAGTTAGTGCAGTAGCATTTCAGAGATTTAGAGAGTGGGAGTAGCTGCATGGCTTTGAGGTGGACGTGCTGTCTGGGAAGAACGTGGGATCCAGCTGCTACTTCAACGAATGTTTGAGTGAACTGTGTGGATTGCCAATGGCAAAAAATTGGATTTTCTGGTCTTATTCTTTTGCAGTGTCACTGAGTTGAGGGTGGTTACCTCAAGGATGTTAAGTCCAGGCTGAAGCTAATGAAGGCAGGATTTGAATATGATTTTCTGCATGTGTGGAGTATGTATGCACGGCTGGATGGCAACGTTACCTTCTTCCAAAGGGATAGCTGGCAGTTACTGGCACCTTGCCTCGCTAAGGAGGGAAGGTTGTCCTCAGCACGTCCTGCCTTGAGCACCTGTGTTCTCATGAACTGACTTTTTTGGATGTTGTTTTTGAGTGTCTAATTTGCCCTATACAATGCATAGCGAGCCTGTGGTCTGTGCAGGGCTGCTCCTGGGAGAACCTAACATGCTGCCCTGCTCTTTTGGCATCGAAGGCTCTGTGCTGGGGGTTGGGTCCAACCCATTTTCTCCTAGGATTTGTGCTGCACAGGAAGCTACATGTTACTGAAACCAAACTGTTCTAAAGAGGTCTAGTACTTGCTGGAAATTTTAAATCATATTTGTCAAAAATGTGACTATTATATACTGTTAATTTTTCTCTGTGTTCTTAAGGAATGGTACAATATATTTAGTCTCTATGCAACGCACCAGAGTTGAATAGCATCATATCGTTTTTTATAGCTGTCCTATGTAATTTTATTTTCATGAAGTAATTCTCTTTGCTGTTCCACAGAATAGGAAGGTCACATTTTCTAGAAGTATTATTCACATTTTACAAAATCTTTCCTCCTGATAAAACCCTCTTCTTAATTTCACAGTTCCTCTAAAATATTTAGTATTTTCTTCATATTATAATTCCTATATCAGTACATATTTATATGTGTTGACAGAGCAAATGTGTTTCTAGGTGTTAGAATATTTCACATTTTCAGTACATGCTAATAATTTTTGAGTGAGAAAGGAAAAGAAGCCATGATATTAATCTTTCATTTGCTTCAGCCTGACACGAAACCTTAATTGGATGAGGTTATTAGAGACAAAGAATTTGGGTTTGTTTTTCTGAAAATCTAGTTGAATTTTGTGGAACGTTGTGGGAAAGCTGAACTAATTCCTGGAGAATGTTAGAAAGCAACATGTTTTTGAGAGGTATGATAGTAGTTGAGGAGGAAAATGTTTTCTGAGCTGATTTTAGAGGATGTTGAACTTAAAAAAGGATATAATTCCAAGTCCCTAATCTTACTTAGCTTTGAGAATATATTTGCATTTTCCCTCTATTCCCCGAGACCTTCTTTCTTTTGACCTGTCCCAGCAACTACCTTATCTCCAGACCTACATATCTACCTTCCTATCCTGCGACCCATGCAAAAAAATTCTAGGTTCTCTGTAACTCTGTGAAAGAAGCTGCCTTGCGAATGGGCACCAGACTGTGCTTGTGGGCTGTATCTGAAAGGAGCAGGGGCATGGTACTTTTAATCTGGAGGTGATCAAGTCTGAAGGACAATAGGAACAGCCAGGCTAAGGTAAGAAAAGCTTGGGGCTACTGCCTGCATGTGTTTAGGGTCAGCATGAAATATAGTATACGTTGATGAAGCAGCTTCTGGACTAAATTAGCTTTGTGGGGAGAGCTGAAGTAGAAACAGAGAAATCTGGGATGTTGCAGGAAATGAGGTATGAAGGTGGCCTGACCTTGCTGGTCTGTGAGGCAGGGCTGCGATCAGCACATGGGTATCAGGCACCATGCTTGTGGTGTGTTATTGCCCCTGCTCTACCATGAAAAGCTGTCTTGATTTCCTGTCCCGATACCCTGATGTCTGGTATCCTCTGATGAATGGGGAGGTAGCATTCTGTCTCCCTCTTGTCCTCATGACTGCAGAGGCCAGGACATGTTTCAGATACATCTCCAGTTTCAAAATTTCCACAGTTACCAGAACAAGTAGATATGTTGTTGACTTTTTGTGTTGATATTTCTTTTCCAGCTTTGTTTTGTCTAGGCTTAGAATTACTGTATTTTAATTGTTTTAAGCAAAAATTGCCTTGCCCATCAGGTTATTTATTTGACAGTGGCAGCTTCAGTGCATGTGGATCAATAGCATCACTGTTCCGTACTGTGATTTGTAGAAGAAATTGTAATTCTTACTTTAGTGTGAAGTAAATGAGGTTTGGGAGGTACATAGGAGTGAGTTGTTTGCTTGCTGCTATTGAAAAGAATTTATTGTCAAATAAATGATGACTGCATTTAGCTTTGTAACTGGATCTCCAAGGTACTGATGCTATTACCTGGATGACAACAATGAGACTGGGGGAAAAAAGAAGAGAGTAAGGCCATAGTTAAGTAATAAGGAAATTGGTATCCAGTAAGATTAAAGCAGTATATAAATAATATTTTTCTGTGTTTACTAAATTCTTTTAATACAGTAATAGATTGTAACTAACTTGATTGAATTTCTGTGTGTTTATAAATAGATTGTTTCTGGGATATTAATAAATAAAAATGTATTCTGTATGAAATTTCATTGATGTTTTAATAAAGATTCACCAGTTTTTAAAATCTGATAATGGGGTAGATTTTCCTTTTTTTCTTTCTCTTCACTGAAACCTGTTACTAACACAGACAGACACATATCTCTAGATACTAAAATGACTTAGATATTAGCTGCAGTTAATCTTGTGGAGAAGAGGTTATCTTGTGAGGAATCCCCTTCGACCTAATCTACTTCTTGCATCATTGCTGGCAGGTAAACAGCTGCGAGGAGGCAACTCTTCAGACAGAATTGTTCATGCCAGGAATCAGACTTCTTATATATGGCAGTGTTACACACCGCTGATTTATGGGTGTTTTTATATATTTTTGTATATATATGAAAAATATATACATAATCAGTCTTGTGTTCATCCTGCCTGTGACCGATTTTAGATTGCTAATGCGTACCATGCAACTTATTTCAATTGGCAGTGTGATCATCAAAGGTGTGTCATATTCAAGTTTTGAGATAGAAAACATACATTTCAGTGTACAGAGGACTTCGTAAAATATAATTTTGTTGGTAATTGAAATTTGCCTGCTTGTTCCCACCATTAACACCCTTCCTGTACCTTAATTCTCAGAAACAACAGGGTACAATTTGCTGTTTAATATGAGAAATGAGAGGAAACCTATAGTACTACCTAGATTCTTTTGCTCACTTGCCCAACCCAGCAGTATGTTTCATGTGATGAGATCAAATAAATAGTCTTCAGCTTTATACACACAGCCAGGTTTATCATGTTTGTAATTCTTCTTTCTATGATTCATGCCCTTTACTTAGCTAATTCCCCAAATACTCTGTATGCATCTCTTGGACGGTGTGGGTTTTAATCTTGATATCTTGCTTAAGTAAGCAGGCAATCTGTCTCCCTCCTTACATGGGGTTTCTGAAGAATTCTGTTCAATAACACACAGCCAATAATATAATGATAGGTATAAGAAAGAGAGACAATATCTTTCAACATGGGAAGCAGAGCTATGAGGCACTGAATTGGTAGAAGATGCTAGGGTGCATTTCTATTCATTTGTTTAAGGGTCCAGGAAGGTGACACATTATTAATTTCTGAAGGGAATGAACTGTTGGGGTTTTTGTTTCATTTCTCCTTTTGCACAGAAGGTTTAAGGGTGGTTTGTATAAGTGTGTCCACATATTCGTTTAAGATAAACATTGCTCTTGTCACTTCAGTCAAAGAATCTGAAATGGTATAAAATAGCACTAAATTGCATATGAGTAATTGAATTAGTCAGAAGCTACACAAGAGTGAAGTTTCATATTGTTACGGAAAGCACTGTAATTCATGCTTTATGTATACCATGCTGCCATTAAGTTAAACTTGCAGAGAGAACGTTTGTTTTGTTTTATCAAAAGATGGCTTTATTTAGCTTGTTTGGGGACATTCAAGGGTAGAGATGCTGAGCTAGAGTTTGGAACTCTGTGTTGTTTCCTTTAGCACAAATTCCCAGTAATTCTCACTGTACAAACTCCTGATGCCTGTCGTCTAGGAAGGGCCATAAATGTATTTCACCATCATATTTCTTAGGAATTATGGATAGTTGCTAGCAGTCTGTAGCTTTCTTAAAAAACTTTTCAGAGTTGGTGTTTGTTCATGTATGCAGTAATACCCAGAAGAGTTAGACTCCTCACTTCCTTTGACAGTCACCAAGACTTGTGTCCTTCCAGTGCCTGCTGCACGATCCAAGTGGAGCACTGGGGAGAGCTAATATGAAATAGAGATTGCAGTATCAACCTACTGAGACCATGACTTCTCTTGTGGAAAATGAAATTTTGCAGATACCTGGCTTAATTTCCAGTGGCATGGTTTCATACCCAAAATGATCCCGTTGCTGGGATGTTCCTTAGCTAGGCAGCTGAACCTGCCATTGATTACAAGCAGCTGGAGTCTGTTAGTATGCTCACCTGCCTGCCAACAGCAGCTAGTAATATGTGAAGGTGATTCTATGGTTTGCCCCTCTAAAACATTGCCAGGTTAAGGTAAGAATCTGAATAGTTAAAATTTTTATGCTTCTCACACTAGGTTATTTTTGTAGCTAAAACTCACTTTTGTTGTAGCAGTAAATGTCTGATGAAGTCTTAGTGGTACACTCTAATGAAAGCAAACTTCTGTGGAATGGTTTCTTTAAGGTTTTGAAGTGTAGGTTCATCTTAAAAAAGGCATGAGCCTGGGCACACTGATGCTGGGAGACATTACCTTCCTATTTTTCTAAGAGTTTTTCTTGTGTATTTTGGTCTTAAATACAAGTCTTTGAAACCCTCTAAATAAATCTTATTCCACACACACAAAAAACCAACCAAACAACCAAAAGAAAGGACTTTTTCAAGAAGAATGATTTTATTCTTAAAAACGTGATAGTTTCACTTTATTCTGCCAAATCCTTGCTAGAGGATTTGTTATTAGTTTCAGTTTTCCCTCATGTATTTTGTGACTTTTAGGTGAAATGTACAACACTAAAATTTCAGACATCCATTACTTCTTTTGTATTTAGAAGCAAAGTACCAGCTCATGTTGTTAAGCAGTCTCTACTTATCTCTGTAACCAGTCAACAAAATTGAATTTTAAGCACTGTGGTAATTTTAATGAATTACTTCTCAAATGCTGTGAAATATAGTTCCACAATTAATGTCCTTAAAAGTTAGAAGGATTCTCTGGCTTATCTATAACACTCTTTGTTTTTCCAAGTAAGATAATACAGCAATTTAAAACTATTCCAAGTATTAAAAACAAAGAGCTGGGTGGGATCTTACTTACCATGTGTGAATCGTTCTGCAGAAGAACCTGCCTGTGTTTTCTGTATCATGAACTGGGAAATGTGGATTCCTGGAAAAAACTCCCTGAAGGAGATCCAATAGAACTGTTATATTCTCCTGAATTAAATACAAAGATATTATTAATATTGTTGTTATTATTATTATTATTCACACTGCAAAATTTGTTGATACTGCAGAGCTTTAATTTAATTTCATTTATGGATTAAATAATTTTATAAGAGTTACAGTCTGAAAATACAGGCTTCCAGCTGTCTTATGTTAAGCTAAGTTGTTTAGCAACATATCAAAACATTTCCATGAAAAGATTACTATCTTTTTTTAATTAATCCCACAGGCCGCTTTTGCAAATGTTTTTGTACTATAAATGATTACAGTGAGGCATTAAAGCACATGCAGAGAACAAAATTCCCCCATGTATCCTTCTTGCCCTTCAGGTTATGTTTTAATACCAGAGTGATAGCATGGTTTACAGAGGTGTGTGTACTTGATCAGGGTGCTATTGCATCTATTCAGTACCGATCCCTGATGAAGCATTTCACATAGTGTTCCTTTTTCAGGAAAAAAATGAGTGCTGATTTCCTGAGTTCTGCGCAGTCCATGCTTTCCTGTCTGTTAGAAGTGGCCATGGGAGAGCTATAGGAAAGCATTGCTAAAACCACTGTAATACTTTCTTTCAGGAATTACAGCGGAAGTCATAGTTGTAGCCTCATTTGATGAACTGCACAAAAGAGCTCAGGAGGCCAAGGGGAAGATTGTTGTCTACAATGAACCTTTCATCAGTTATGGTGAAACTGTGCAATACAGGTTACAGGGAGCAGTGGAAGCTGCTGAAGTTGGAGCAGTGGCATCCCTCATTAGGTCTATTGCTTCTTTTTCTATTCACAGGTAAGCATTTTTCTTTTTTTTCCTGCAACTCACGTTTCAATGTTAGCTGACATGTCATTTCTGGGCAAGCATTTTTGTTCTCTGTGACTTAAACATTGCCAGTTACGAGTGGGTGTTTGGTTTTGAAACTATTGGCTTCACAATAGTTCTTTTCCCCTGTGCTTTGTCATTCTTTCAGAATGTTTTCATTTTTCTTTATTACTGATCCAAGTTTTGTATGATATTTGCTTTAAAGAACTTTCTGCATTCTCAAGGCTGCCATAAATATTCTGGGAAGAACCAAAACCAAATGTCTTTGGTGACAGCAGGCTGTCAGTGATGATATGAACTGGTCATTCTGTATGTTTGACTAGAATGTAAGTGTACAGTTTTCAACATATTGTTTATTTTCCTATCATGAGGCTGACTTGTACTAGATGAAGGAATAATCTGCTTTGAACATAATTATTTAGAACACTTTAGAAGCAAGGTTGGTAATTCTCACACTGCTTTTTAAATAAGGTATGTGGAAATAATGATTTTTTTAAAATGTAAATATTTTTAGATTTCTTAGTACATTATTTGTTTATCACATGTAGTGTTATGTTACTGAAATTATATATTTTACTTTTCTGGTTGGTAACAGAATTCCTTTTTTATCTGAGAGTTTTTTCCAACTCCGAAAGCTTACACATAAAATGCTTATCTATTGTGAAAAAGACTAATTGAGGCATAGAGAGGAAATGGAGAGGGGTCCAGCCATATAGTGAAATGCTGACAGATGCACACTGTCCTTTAACACAGTATTTTTAAAATGTTACACTGTTATTGGTGACCTTAATGCCTGAAGTGATCGTTGTGTAGTAGCTTGCTGGCTGTGATGGGAGTTCTGGTCAGGCAGGCCCAGACAGCAGAGCTGGCCTGAGGACTGGAAACAGGACAGGCCCATCTGCCTGCACACCATCCTGTCCCTGGGCTGCAGCCTGAGCAGGATTGGCAGGGCATTAAGTGATGCCAGCCACAAAGCTTAAACTGTAGAGCTCTGTTACTAAAATCGTTTACATAAGACAATATGAAAGACATCCAGTTTATACAAGAGAGGCTGTATTTTGTAACATTCTTTCTTTGGCAAGTATGTCTTTAGAGCAATACAGATTGGTTATTCCTCCCCCTAGTTGCCTGCCCAGGAACTCTTTACCCGCAGAGGAGTCATTGGCAGTAGCTAACCTGTCCCTGAATGTGTGCCACAACATAACCTGGACTTGGGTTCTGTTTAGGTAACGCCATGGTTTCTTTTTGATCTCTGCTCCTAGGTTGTCTTTCTGCAGAAGTCTAGGCTGGTAGGTGGAAAGCATGATACAGCTTTGGGTCCTTCCTGGGGCTGGAACTGGGACATGGCTTGGGAGGCATTTGGAGGCATGCTTGATTCCACTTCTTCAGAGAGAATACGAGTGGTTACACCTCAGCAGTATGAGAAGTGTGCAAGCTTCCCCATTTGTAATGCTTCAGAGAGTCAGAGAAGTCAGTAAAGCCAGCTAACTGTATTGGAACACATGGAGAGAACAGCTCTGCTGCCACTGTAGTTGCTTGGTAGCATTTTTATATGCTTGTCCTGGTTTCAGCTGGGATAGAGATAATTTTCTTCTTAGCAGGTGGTACGGTGCTGTGGTTTGGATTCAGCATGAGAACAACATTGATAACACGCTGATGTTTTGGTTGTTGCTAAGTAGTGCTTACCCTAAGTCCAGCACCTTCCAGTGTCTCATGCTCTGTGAATGAGGAGCTGCACAAGCTGGGAGAGAGCACAGCCAGGAGAGCAGACCCACACTGGCCAAAGGGATATTCTATACCACAGGATGTCATGTTCAGTATGAAAACTGAGGGGGCAGGGGATCTTGGCTGGAAGGGGCCAACCACGTCTTAGGAACAGGCTGGGCATCGGTCAGAAGGTGCTGAGCAATTGCATTGTGCATTACTTTTCTTGGGATTTACTTATTTGCTGTTGTTAGGGGTTTTTTTTTTAATTAAAATTATAATTTTTGTTATAATATTTCACTCTATTTTTTTCCCCACTGTTCAACTGTTCTTACCTCAACCCATGAGTTTTTGTATTTCTTTTTCTGAGTCTTCTACCCATCACACTCAGGGAAATATTGAGTGAGCAGCTGCATGGTACTTAGTTGCCAGCTGGGGTTAAACCATGAAAATACTCCACATTCCCCTAAAGAAGTCAAAATTACCTGTTAAAAATGCTTTCTGAAATATGAAGCACTTGAGTTCAGATACTATCTAAACTATTACTAGTGTGTTTCTTGGCATTCAACAAATGTGATGTTTACAATGTATTTTCTAATACTTAGAATTTTCTAATGAAGCTCTTAATAAAGAGCAGATAATGGAATGTGTTTCAGAAACAGTTTTACAAAAAAATATATTATTTCAAAATAGTCTTATTTGGTATCATCAAAGAATATTGCAATCTATAATGTGTTGATTTTCTGAAAACCGGAAGACGATCTGTCCTGTCCTTAGTTACGGTGCTATGCAGAATTGTTCAATTGAAAGCGACTGTATCTTCTGTTTGCCAGAGTACTTATGGAAATACATTTACTATGTAATGAAAAGCTTGGAGGTGAGGAACAGAGGTGGAAACTGAAGGATCTGGCATTACAGCTATTTCAAAATTGAGTGGAAGTATATGCCAAATGCATATTTATTTAGAAGTACTGAATCCTTAATTGATACTGGGAGCAGAGGTGTCATTCCCAAAAGCAATTTAAAAGCATATTTTTACTAAGTGTACTTTCTGTACTTTCTTCATTTACCTTCACTTAGGGTTTTTTTGGATATGGAACGGATTGGTTAATGTATTTTTTCCTATAATACAGAAGGTGCTCAGGTCCAGTCCCTCACTTCTGTTACTCAATGATGACTAGATCTGTTTCTCTTATTTTTAACAAATAGGTATTGCTTGTAGGCAGGATAAGTTTTCTTATCTCCATGCATTCTCCTGTGTTTTCTTCTAATCACCAGCTGTGTGTCTCCTTGTCTGTCCAACCAGTGTGCTGTGCTGGATGTGGTGCTTATCAGTCAGTGTCTGAGGCACTGTTTGTTCAGGTCACTTGCCTTTTCAATTGACTGATGGGAAATACTGCATTGCTGCAGGGAGTGTGTTAGAAGGGTGAGAGATGAAAGGTGAAAAGCTAATAAGAGGTTTCTAAATGTTGTGAAAGTCTTGCATTCTTGCAATTTGTATGCTGCTGCATTGTCAACCAGAGCCTTTACTTCTTTGGCCTGTGTGTTTACATGTTCACTGATAATACGAATAAATGATAATGGGATTGTGGAGTTTTCCAATACATCCTGGAAACACCTTAGAAGAAAGTATCTTCCTTCTCATGCTGCACTATCCCAGTTTCAGGTAAATGAAAGGAGGAATTTCACAATTTTTCCTAAATGATATCAAGTTTGGTAGATGGGGGTTTTTTGTTTTATTTCTTTGTTTGAGGAATTTTGTTTGTTTGTTTGTTTTTCAAAATTTTAAACCCCTTTTCAACAGGGGGCTGCTTATTTTTATTTAGTTACTCTATTTGCTGGAACAATGTAAGCGACTTTGTGGTGTGATTTCTAGGTGATCTTGCAATGTGAATAATGATAGGTTAAAACTAGGTACTTTCATTAACATCCTAGGCTTATTAGGACTCATTATTAAGGCTTACTGACAATGCAGAATTGGTGAAATCACAACATTAATTAAATCACTGTTCTCTTGCTGGTAACTTGATGGCTGTTCCTTGTTCCAGAAATGGTAAGTGGCTGCCACATTGTCAAGGCAAGAAGTGTGAAGGCAATCTTTGAGAAGGGGACAGTTTATTTTTCTTTAAGGTATGGTAGTATTACTATGGAGTAATGAAACACCCTAGGGACTCAAGCATCCCAGATCTTAATAAGGGCAAGAAGGGATGAGTATCATTATACTGAGAAAAATACAGTGAAAATACTCAGTTTACAAGGTATGGTTGAAGTTGAGCAGTAATCTGGATGACCAGTCTCGTGCTACAACAGCCTGTGTTATTGGAGAAATAGTGATGACAAAACTATTTTCTGCTACCATAGGCTTACTTTTCCACAGCAGTTGTTCTGTTTATTAAATAATCAAAGTGGAAGAAGATAGGAAAAATGAAGTGTTTAGCTGTAAGGCTTCTGAAATGATTTGATGATAATAAGCTAGCCAGAAGTCTTCGGGTTTTTCTGTTTCCTAGCTGTACTTTTTTGAAGCATTTTGTAAATAAAAAGGTGTCCTTTAGCCATTGAAATGGTCCAGTATTTATTCTTTGGCGAATGTATTCTTATGAATCTAAAACTTTCAGTAAATCCTTTTCTCTTCAAGAATCACAGATTAGATAAAGTCATAACACTGGATCTTGTAATAACAACTCCTTTAAGGGCTCAAGAAAGAAGCAAAATTGAGTGCTTTTCTGAGAACTCAAAAAGGTAGTTCCCAAGAATCCTCAGGATAAATGCCAAGAGCCCTATTATTACATTTTTGAGATGCTGTAGAACAATCTCTCCAACATACAAGAAATTCAACGGGGAACATATTACAAGGCTGAAATAGACCAAGTAGTACTTTGACACAATCTAGAGACTGTTAACAAGGACACATACTTGGTTAAGTTCTTTTCTTTTTGGACTAAATTCAGCATCTTATACTTACCTGAAGTATTTTCCTTCACTTTTTCTCTCCTTCTTCAGTCTATAGGTGGCCAAGACATACCACTAGCTTATGAAGCTCCAGTAACTCTAATCAAAAGCTTTGTCTGGATGAAAGCTGAAGTCATAAAAGGCATGGTGCAACTCAAGATTTATGACTGAGGTTGCATAGATGGCCCATGTCAGTGCATATGGCACAGGGCTGGTGTGTCATCTCATGGAATGTGTGTGAATTTGAAAACCATTTCTTTTCCATTGCATTTCCATTATCTTAATTTCCCCTTTTTGTAACCTCACTTCATTTATTTTCTCCCACCATGTATAGTCATGTATACCTTTTTGTATATAAATTGTTTTCCTTTGTATTCCTCATTGCTTGTTAGACAGGTCATGCCCTTCTCAATCTTGATGATGTGTGTGCATTAATGGCATTTTTCAGCTCTCCAGTGCTAGTACAGGGACTTTTACCACGTCACCTCTTCCAGTGCTTGGTCTGCTGCCTTTGGTTCCAGACATGAGAACTGCTTGCTAAGGAGATGATCTTCCTTTCCTTAAAACTCCATGTTCAAGAAAAGTAAGGGTTTATTCACATCAATAATGACAGACAGATTCAGCTTCCTCTTCTTGCTCTGACATGTTTTCTGAATTCTGGGATGATACAGTAGTTTTACTAGGATTTCTTCTGCTTTTTGGTTGGCTTTTGTTTGGTTGGTTGATTTAGTTGTTTGGTTTTGGTTTTGTTTTAATAGCAAAGAGATGCATCTGACCTTTAAAATTAATGTTCTGTCTTTGAAACTGTATCTTCCTATTGTGTCCTGAGCCCAGAAGGGTCCTTTCCCTCCTGTGCTGCCCCTCCTTCCACTATGAGTGCCAGTATACCGAATTTTTAGCTACCATCATAGGAATCTTTCTTCTTGTAACCCGTTCTGCAGTCCATAGAGGGGAAGCAGTAGCATGGTGAGTAGGCAGCATCTTCCATCTGCTTTGCACAGGCTTGGGGGATGCACAGGGCATAAGGGCAGCAGGAAGCTGTGTGATGATTGCAGAGATGCAACAGTAGTGACGTAGCATGATTGAAGAAATCAGGAAGTACCATTGATTATTTGTGAACACTCATGGGATTAGATTAGAAACAAGAATTGATCATAAGAAACATCTCAATGAGAGACTGTCCTAAAGCAATATCCTGTGGCAATGGGGTACAGCAGTATTGTCTCCTGTTCTACTAAAGTAGCCGGAGACAAGGATAAAATCCTTATTTGGGGTCTAACGAGGAAATAAGAGCAGCCCGTGTTTTATAAGTCTCTGGGGAGCTTGTGGAAAGATTCTAGTTGTTTTTTATAGCTCTGTGCATGTTGTCTTGCTGCCCTTAGAGGTATGAATTGGTGGTGTGCTGTGGGGTTTGCCCTGCACTTAGAGGCTTTCCCTCCAGGATGTCTGTCAATGTTGTTGACTGACAATTTGTTAATTTTCACTTTGCTTCCTATGTTCCCTTAAGGTCAACATGTCAGACTGAATTCTGCAGTACAGTCTTTGTGCTCACTTTTGGGCAAGTCCTAGCTGTCAGAAGGAGAACTTAGATGTTGTTAGAAGAAATGGAGCCTATGTTTTAGGAGATGATCATATTGTACAGTGGGTTCTTGCTATTTGCACAGCAACTAAGGAGTCAAATTTCAGGTAACTTCATAATAGTGAGAAATCTGTAGATGTTTCTTCAGTCCCAATCTCTCTTTGGCTTTTGCCAAACATTTTTTCTCTTTTTCCTTTGAACTGCATAACTCTGGGTTTTGGTTGTTGTTTTTTTTTTTTTTTTCCAGTGGATGGGGCTTGATGTGACATCTGCAATCTCTGTGTAATTTCATACACCTGGCATATTTGTTTTCTTACAAAGTCACTAAAATGCTGATGAGACTAACAAGAGTTTTCTCTACCTCCTAGTTTTGACTCGTCCTGTTCAGGAATATGGTCATGTAATTGTGAAGAGTTTCATCCATTTAGTGTCTAGTCATACAAGCAGTGTCCTCTAGCTTTGGTAGAGGTAGGTAAAGGGCTAGTAAAATCTTTTTTGATTACTAGAAAGATGCTGTGAGGATAACAGCTCTATTGAAATCCTGGCTTCCTCACCCATAACTTCCCAAGGCAAATCTTTATCAATGTAGTATTCCACTGGATTTTTTCTTGTCTTCTGGACTCTCCTAACATTACTGAGTCAGGCATTTTGTTGGTGGCTAGATGACCATCCATATCATGGTTAACTCTGATCTTGTTTGAGTACTATGAGCACTGACTGATTAGGTTTGGTAATTCTCTGAAGTTATTAAGTTTTATTCCACCTTTGCATTACTGGTTCATGTATATTAAGATGTTGAGTGTATAAAACTGCTAAGTTTTGGGTTTCATGCGCTGGTCTCTGAGGAGTTATAGCTGTGCTTGCTGTTTGTTGAGCATCAGGAACTTCAGCAATTTCCCATGATTTCCTGTTTCTCCCTAATCAGTTCCATCTTTCTTCAGTGCTGCCAACCTCTTCTGAGTCTGTATGAGTTGTGGTGCCTATGAAAACCCTGTTAGTAAGTTCAGAACCCTCTGACATGATTGTAATGTCTTGACCTATCAATTTCAGGTTTGTTTTAATGTTCTTGCAAGATTTTGTTTTCTTGATTACACCAACAAGTGTCTCACTAGTATGTGGTGACCATAAATGTAGAGGATCAAAGGAAAACCCGACAACACAAAGGCAGATAAAGATTACAGAGGGGGATCTGAGTAATATGGTGCCAGTGAATTAGTTTCACAATCTGTGTATTTATTTTCAGCTGCTGATAAGATCTGAGAAGTATGTGGAGTGTTATTTTCTTTCTTTGTAATTCTCCATGGTGCTTCTGTAGAAGTGCAGTATCTGTGGACCTTATCTGGAGTGTTCATATCCAGAGCACCTGAGCATTTGTCCCTGGACAGCTGGAAAAGATTGAATAGTACCAGAATATTTGTGCTAGAATGCTACAGAATTGGTGTTTTGGGTGTCCTAGCCTAATAGTCTCCTTTTTTCGTTAAACAAAAACCAAAAAACAAACAAACAAATTTTTAAAAGAGAGAAAGAAAGAGTAAAGCCTCTGTTTCTTCATGTATTCTAGGATTACTTTCAAGTTACACAGCAACTCACTTTTTAAATTTTGGTCCAGGCAATTCTGAAACAGCTTGTACAGAGGTCTACTGTACAGATTTACCTGCCCATCCAATTTTATTATTTACATGTCTTTTTCCATTATTTTCATGGTTTCCAAGTTTGTATTTCCCACTCAGAATTGTTTCTACTTCCTGTATTACTCTGTGTTTTTCTGAATCTATTTGGCATTATTCTTAATTTGACCATGTTACTAAAATTTATCTACATATTGCAGAACCATTTCAGCTTATATATATTGAAGTTTTATTTAGGAAATGTGTTGTATCTGCTCTAAAGCACCTGAAGTATTCAAGGTTTCCTGCTGATTTCCAAAAGTGAGCACAGGTTTTTGTAGGGACTTCGGCTGGATTTATGTGCATGTATGCAACATAAAATTTTATTTTGATATATAGCTTTTTACTTACATAAAACAAACAAGCAACCAAATACAGGTGCCAATTTTAAAATATATTTGATTGCTAGTCAACTGTTAATACCCTCTCTGGTTAACGCCCCAGGAATGCAGAGGATTTGGAAATGCTAATTCCTCGTTTTGTTTTGCCTTGTTTGCTAAAACACGTGATTAAATATGTGTGGTTTATTCCAACATATCATGATTCCACTTTACAAGAATGCTTGCACTGCTACTGAAGGCAGGTGGCCTCTTGTTTCTGCTGTTTCTTCAACTTCCCACAGTCTTACTTGTGGCTTATCCATATGGTGGGGTATTTCTGTGTTATTTCATTAGATGTTGTCTTCCCATAGGATGGCCTCACCCTGCTGTGTTATCTTTGCCACGATGTATGTCAGACATTTAAGTATAATTAGCTAGACCTATTTGTATGATGAAACCCCTTGTTTATGGCACACAGATTTTGACTTGTGTTTTTAGGAAGTCAGAGCCAATTGTTCCACAGTTGTTGTTTGGAATTGTCTTCTAGATGTAGGCTGGTGTTGATGGCCAACAGTAATAATGGGTTCTTCCCTGTAGAAGCAATGTCTTGTGCCTCAGAAGTGTAACCATTTCAATTACTTTAATCCTCTTCTCCAGACTTGTTTTCCCCTTCAAATCCAGTCAGTCACCTGCATTTCTCTTATTGTGTCCATCTTGTTGCATCAAATACTAATGTTTTTGTCTTGCCTGCAGGGTAGGGTTAAATGGTGAAAATCCTTCTCCATCTGGTTTATTAAATGAGAAGTGCCAACTCCTGTCTCTGCTCTGCCAGTGATGCCAGCTTTGATTACTTGCCTGTTGTCCACTCCTTCAGGCATCTTATACTTTCTCTCATTTTGTTTCTATATTTAGGACAGTGGTACAAACCTAAAGCTGTAACTTTGTTCTCTTCCAACTTTGCTTTTTAAATCTGACTTTTGTCTGGTATTTGTAGATTGTTTCCATTAGCTGGTTAGGTGACTAGGGTCTGTGACTTCTGCTAAACTGTTTCACCTTGCCTTTATTTCCTGGTCACTATCCACAGTACTTCTGCCTTGGCTGTCTAATGTGAATACTGCAAATACCCTGTGAAACAGAGAGGGATTGTCTTTTATATACTTCTGCTCATTATTATTATTATTAAGCTGGATTAAGCTTTGACTGCACTTCATGGCTTTTTAATCCATTGTGAATGGAAAAGAACTTTTCTTCTAAGAATAAGGAGCAGAAAGGAACCACATAATTTCTGCCATATTTCTATTTGGATCTCTTCACATTAGTTTGCTTGTGACTGTGAAGCACACAAAAATACCTCAACAAGAAATATTGAAACTATGTACTGTTTAGCTCTGAAAAATCCAGATTGATTCTAGACATTTGCGCACCAAAGAACAAAGGAGACTTTTATCAAACGAGGGAGAATAATCATGTGAATCAACTAAACCCAGGGGTTCTGAAGTTCCATTCATCAGTCTGCCTTGTGCCCCTGTGGGATCTTGAGCAGCTCACAGTAATATCTGTCTTTCCCTGTTTATAAGCAGTATAACTTTTTGAATGTTAATTTAGGATAACATTTGTACATTGTTTACAGTAAAGAAGACAACATTAAAAGTCAGCTCTTCTAAACTGTGTTTAAGTAGTCAGTAGTAGATTCTGCAACAAATTGTGCATGCCGAAACCAAGTAACGGTTGTATTACCACGTAACACAACCTGAGGTTGTGGTTGACTACTGCTGATAAATAATCCATTATATAACCATGGGGTTTTCTTAGGGTTTTTTAGTTTGATTGTTGAATTCTGCTAGATTGAGATTCAGATCTGTGGGAAGGCTCTGGCAGGAGGTGAATGACAGAGAATACAGTTCGTTATGTAGGAATATTGTATTTTCAAATGTAAATGTTTAAAAATAATTTGTTGACTGTAACTCAAAGGATTTGAGTTCAATTCAGTAACAGCTCACCATGAGAGAGTTGAACCCACTGAAAAGAGCACAAAGGAGCTGGAATTTCAAAAAAGTAAAAGGCTTTTTCTTAGTAACAGTTTTATATCATCAAGAACAACATGAACTTTAGAAATCAGGTTCTAGGACTCAAATGTGATTTTGCCAAAAATCTGAGGTTTGGAAAGAATTCACAGGAGAGATGTAAGGAGGTTTTAGCTATTCTTCTGTAATCTGTGTGTTGCTTTCACCTCTTCAGGAAGTAATTTTTGATCCTTCTTTGAGGAGAGTTTGTGTCTCCCTCTGAGTATCTCCATCTGCAGTCTCTATAGAAGGAAAGAACAGTTTTCAGGGTTCCCAGTTTGGGGCTCTGAGAAGGCTGTGGTTGCTGTTGGGGGGACATTGGAGTGCCAGAAATTATGTGAAGGGACCAGGCAACTTGAGTACATGCTCTGTATCTCCATAAAGGGCATTAGAGGGATGTGGTTTTGTGCTCAAGCTCAAAGACCTTGAGAAGGGACTCAACACTGTCCACATGCAGCCGGAATCCTGGGCAGTCAGGTTCATCTGAGAGACCATCCAAGGCTGTAACTCCACAAAACTATGCATGGGGATTTTTTCCCTTCTTCTTTTACTTAGTTTATAATGGTAACAATCTAGGAAAACAGAATTGGTGTGCTGCAGTGTCTGAGAGAACGCTAACATTTCAGTCTTGCCAGAAATGCAATGTGAATAGGCAGACCCATGAGAAAACTTTAGCAGAGCTACTTGGAATAACAAGTGCAGCTGCAACTTATGTTTTTAGAAGTGTAAGTATTTTTCAGGGTCTAAAATTAGGTTCAGTCATGCAAATCTTTGTGTGGTACTTCTGAGTGACAATCAGTGATGGATTCCTTTAACCCTTCCCAGACACAGAGTGGGAAGGTACAACAGAGTGGTATTTTTTATTCCTTCACCATTTTGATTTTACTTAATGGAGTGGCTTAAGAGTTAGTGAAAGGGTGCCAAGAATCCAGGCAATTGCAGTAAGGTGACAAGGAACTGGAGAACACCATTGGAAAGCATTAGACTTCTAGGTGGCGCTTGTCTGTGGAAGTTTCCTGAGAAAGGAAAGGAGAATTCCATTCAGTCCTCTAGGGTCTCCCACATAAGGTGTCTGAAGCTTTTAGTTTTGTTTCGTTTTAATCCAAATATGTTTGTGGCAGAAATTCTAGCCACAAATGCACTATTATTTCCACCTCCACATGAGTTTTTCAGGAGGACATTACAAAGGTTAACAGGGAGCAGAGCTTGTGAGCTGGACAGTCTTACTGTCAGGGTTTCAGAAGGATCCTCCTAGACAGGTCTTTTTCCTCCAAATGTTTGAGAAATCATGAACTTCCAAGGAGAAGTTGTTTTATCAGCATTTTTTTCAGCAAAGCTGCTCAACAGTTTCATAGCTCTGGCAGCAAGAAGTGCTGCTGTGTGATTTGCAGTGTATCCTGGGTCACATCAACCATCAACTGTTCATTGCAGGTGAACAGTTCAGTGGTTAGATCAGGGATCAAGCACTGTCCCCTTAAAACAGGAGTTTTGTTAGTACTGGTATTAATCAGTGTACGGGCTACATCACAAAATTCACCTGCAGGTCAGTGAAACTTTGTCTTCATGTAGATGAAATTATTAAAAGCCCACTTTGAGAGCTGGGTGTACAAAGGCTTTGCAATCTGCAGGTGATCTTTGGGCTGCACTTACAGAACAATTGCTTTAAACTATGTGATAAATAGTTATGAACTGCACACATTTGGGTTTGTTCTGTAGAATTCAGTATCTGTTTATAGACAAGTTAGGTTTGAAACAAGTAATATTTCCAGTGAATAATTTAAGTAACTCCACTACACTTACACAGAAGTGTGGTATAGAGTATTTTAGACGAAGAAATTTTAGCTTGACAGCTGCAAGGTAATTCAGCCTGTGTATATTAGCTTGTAAAACACAGTTCGGCTTCTAAAAATTATATGATGCACTTCTTTCTAAGTAGGTATAGTTTCTTAAAAGATTTCCTATTCATGTTATTCATGAAGTTACATACATGGTGTCAGTGTTAACATTAATCATTCAGAATCAGGGAGATAATTTTCTTGCACAGTGTACTCTGTGGGGTGGGGGAATAATAACTACTTAGCACCTGAACATGGGGAAAAAAATTCCCACTTTTTATTCTGTTACTGTCTTGCAGTGTTGCACTAAGTGATCTTCAGTGTTTTCCTGTATTGAGCCCTAAGGCTGTGGGGTGTACACAAGGCTGAGTGCAGCAGCTTGCTGCATGCCTCTCCTCATGGAGGCTGCCTGAACACGAGTGAGACCCTGGACACATGGGTGAGGAGGAAGTGGTGAAGCCTGTAGTCCTCTCTGACAGTCCTCTTCTCCTGCAGCTACCAGGGGTGGACTTGGAGGGCTCTGGCCTTCTCACAGCTGTCACTTTTCAGGTAGTCTTATCATGTCCCTAAACCCATGTCACCTCAACAATTCATCTGATCTGACTGGCTGTGTGCCTGTATGTCTTGGTTCAGGTCCAAAATAATTTGTGTATTTTAATTTATGTACAGACTGTAAAAGCGATGATCATTGTTGTATCATCCTCCAGCCTGCTACCTTTTTTCCAATAACATTTTCCTGAGCAACATGGATCAACTAATAAAAATGAGAGAATGTTATTTTGTTTCAGATAATCTCTCTTCCAGCACAGACTCTAATAGGCACTCTTTATTAGATATTATAGAAACCCATGAATTGTGAAAGTGGAATTGAGAATAATCTTTTCTCTGCCTTTCAGAAGATGATGAAGGAATTGCTGTATCTCTAGGATTAAATGGGAAGAGCACAAACTGTCAAACATTAAGCAAAACAGTATGACTGTATAGTGTATGTTGAAGAGCACAAAAAACTTGATATCAAAAAAAAACAGTGAGAAAGCATTGCATTTTGTCAGCAATTTCTCTTTTCCTTTTGGAAAAGGAATATGACTTGAATTCTCAAGACTTAACTACTTTCTCAGAAAACCCCTACATTAATTTCCTTATGAAGACTGCTCTGTACCCAGTGTTCTTCCTGCATGCTCCTGAAGAAACCTGTAGCATGGGAAGATCCCCAGAACTTATTCAATCATTCTCTCAATCATGGTTTGCACTGGAATTTTTTTTTTTCAGCCTGACACTCTTTGTTTCCCAGACACAACCAATTGCCAGGAAAGGAGCTGTTCAGAGGAAATACATACCTATTGGGACAATTTTTATTTCATCTGATATAGATTAGGAAGCTTTTGGGAGAATCTGCCACAGTCAACAAATACAGCTCGGGAAACAACATTCATGCTTGGCATGGCATTTTGCTGGGTTGTTCAATATTTAGTTGTAGTTCACTGGAGTTACAATACTATAATGAACTTTAAAAATACATTTTGTTCCTAAAAAGAACTTTTCTGCTTACAGTGGATTTCAGGTTCAAAAATGAAAAATTCAGGATGTCTGTGACTTTGAAGTGACAGGCAAGACTTGCCTGAATTTTGGAAATAAAAATGTACCATTTATTGGAGAACGAGTTTATCAAATAAGTGTAGTACCATTAGATAAAGTTTTCTTATCACGTAGGCATTTATATTGCATTTTACATTGCATAAGTGTAATTTTATTACGTGTGAACTAGATAACAGGATATATGTAGTATGTATTATGTGTGAACTAGATTACAGTTATATATATATATAAAACTAGATATAATGGTCAGGTGAAGTTAAAACTGTCCCTTTCATGTGACACTACTAAAATTTCTCAGTTGAGAGGAAAAATAAGTGGTACCCTCCTCTGTATTATTTTTGCTAACATATATTTTGTTCTCCTTTTTATTTGAACAGCAAAAGTATTGGACTGTTTAATAGAACATCAAAAAGTGTTTAATGTTCTATAGAAATTAGATGTGTGGGAGTGAAAGAAGCATTTATGTAGCGAAGATGTTTCAGAGTTTCAGTTTTCTTCAGAAAATAGAGTGGCTCACCTGGACGAGTGTCTTGCAGTGGCTTTTAGTTTGCTCACTACTTGAAATTGAATCCAGTCAGTCCCTTCACTTTCTTCTCATATTCAGTTAGGTTTTCAAGTCTTCTCTCCTGCCGCCTTCTGTTGAGGTTAATGGAAGTGTTTCAGTGGAAAGGTTGTACTCACAAACAGAAGAAAAGATGACTGGATTTCTTCATTCCTTCTCTTCTATTTTACTTCTGGGATTCAATTCCATGCTATCTGAGATGATAGTAGCTATGTTATTCTACTGTCTAGTTTTTACTTTTAAAAACTCTCTCCTTTAATCTATCCACATAGTTACCTTTGGTACTAAAATGTTCTGTCTCCTGCTGACTTCAGAGACATGTTTGCCCTCTGTCTCTCCCATTCCTACCTTATATTTTTTTTCCCTAGACTACCTTTGTATTCCTGTTGATACTCAAGTCTTACTTTTTACACTTTTAAGAATGTATCTTCATGAGGTTTTGTTTGCATTGCCACAGCTTATTGAAGGGAGAAGGTATTCCTAAATGCATATGAGTTTAAGATAGGTTCGGTTTTTATGGAGGACAGTGTCCAAAGAACATACTGTTCTGAATGGTGTGTTGCGCAGAGAAGGAATGAAAGAAGAAAAGCACCATCCGTATCCTGTTCCATGAATTTGAGACTTTCTTTTGCCTCCTTTGAGACCTTGCTCCACTCTACTTACCTTGGTAGTCAGCTGATTAAAAGGGAGAAGATTTATGGTGGTAAGACCAATATCTTCTATCCCTACCCTTTTCCTTCAGCTCTCTGAGTGTTGGCTCCACGTTATCCTTTGCCATGACCATCTTTTGACAGGAGGAGGACCCTCCCTATACTGCCCCATGATGTATTATATTCAGTGCCAGGGCGGGCTCGTGTTTCTGCTGTGTATGTGTATGCCTGTGTGTGGGAGAGCTTGACCCTCTCTGCTACTCCCTATCTGTAACATATCAGAGACTTGGAAGGACTGATATGGTACCCTGAAAGCTCTCATGCCTCTTCACACCCATTTGTGCTTGATGATTTTGATGTAAGAATTAATTATAATAATGAAAAACATCATTAAATGGAGAAGGTATGAACAGCAGATCAGTGTTCCAGACAGCTAGCTCTTAACTCAGTTTGCTTTTGTATTGCTAGCCTTGTGATGCCTCTTTGTCTGATTTGCTGCTTTCCAAGTAAAGAAAATGAGGGGGGGTTGTTGTTTTGGTTTTTGATTTCTTTTTTGTTTGTTTGTTTGGATTTATTTATATCATTCCTGTAGGTATAAAATATAACATCTGTTCTCAGTGAGGTTTTTTGAATTTTTCCTGTGTGTGCATTGGTCTGTGGTGAAAGAGGGGGTCACTGATTATATAAATAAGACTTGTGCTCAAGGCTGAGAAGCTAGTAATTCAACAAAAAAATGAAAAACAAAGGTTATGAAGCCAGAATCCTTGCAGCTGCTGGCAATTAGGATTGTCAGTGGTGTTCCCTCCAAGAGTACTCTCCTAAATGGTGTCCTCTCCTAAGTACCGATGGTAGCGTGCAGCAGGCAGCTGCATTCTCACAAGGCAGGGATGTAAACACAGAAGGACAGAGCTTGGTGATTTGTACTGAGCAGAAGGGGGCCAAACAGGTGTATTACTTAAACAGTTCCCTCAAGATGTCAGCTGCTGGAGAGTCATCTTCATGTCTGTAAGATCCAGCAAGTCTCTTTTTCAGTTGAAGAGCAGCTGATGCAAACTTCCACTTCCTACAGATTCTTGGAAAGCTGTTCTATTTTCCCAGCAGTTGGACAGTCCCAGGGTAGAATTCATTGAACTTCAGTTGATCATTTTATTATTCAGTGTTGTCTTCTGCTTCCTGTTTGGCAAACCATATCTAATCCATGCTATTTTTTAAAAATTCTATACTTACTGGAGAATTCTCTTGGTGCTTGTGTTACTGAATATTATAGTGAAATACAAACATATATGCGTAAGTTACGTTCTGTAACATGTGTAATTATGGCAAGACTATTGTGCTTGTTTGGTAAAGCCTGATTTTACTCAGTGCCTAGCAGTTTTCTAAATATTAATTTAAATGGAGTCCATGTGGTAACAGAATAATGCTGTGTTCTTCTTCAAAGGGAATTTTCCTTTATAAGGCCGGTAGCTTCTGGAGCCTTTCTTACACTCCATTACACTTGTGCTGATGCTGCATCAGTTAAAGATTGGTGCAAAGAAATCTGGAAGAGACACTGTGTGGCTGGATTCCAGATATTCTAATCTTGGTAACAGAATACCATTTTATTTAATTCCATATTTTTATCGTATTTTTACTCTGTAGTTTCTTAAAATTTTCTGTGCTTATTCCTCTTTGGTTTTGAATTTGACAGTCTTGATATCTTTTCAACTTACTGTAAACCAAGAAATCAAATCCTACAAAGACAATACAAGAAGCAAAAAAGCAAGTGAATCTTGGGACAAATGATGACAGAAACACAAAATTAGGCTGAATTTATTTCTTTTATATTTTGCCAAGTGGTTGTAAATGGGGAATAGTCCTGATTTTATTTTTGTAGACCTAATTCTTCTGACAAGATTAACAATACTTTTGACATTTTGACTAATTGCAATTACACTTCGGCCTTTGTATCCAGATAATGGTGAGAATCTTGGAAGAACATACACAGTTGGAGTGCACACAATGGCAACTTTTGTTTTGTAAGGACTTTATGGTGCTGGAAAAGGGGATTTATTTGCATGGAGTTCAGGCTTTGCCATGCTGCTCCTGATGCAGAGAAGGTTACAGGAGTGAGGCACTTGTGAATAGCTGCTCTCCGTAGCCAACTGTGAGAGCAAGATGTTTCATTTCCCTTCTGTTTTGCTACAGTATGTTCCACCACTACCTTTAAAGTGTAAAGCTCTGTGTATGATGAGGGGGTTTTCTGTGATATGTAGAATATACAAGTGAAAAACCAAAAGCAAAGTATGAGGAAGAGGCGAGCCTGTTATTGAGTTAAGGCTGTGATCTTGCTGTGGGTACAGTTAGTGATTAATGTAGTCGTGGTTCTATTCAGGAATCTATTTTATGAGTTAAGTCAATATTAACAAACTAGCTGATCTGATATGAATTTTTAGTTTACATGTGGTTCATACAGTGAATTTTGCACGGGTCCTGTGGAAAATAGGTGGTCACATATGTAATTAGAGTCTTGTAATGTGTTTGTCTGAATGAGCAAACTTAAGACAACACTGGCAATACTTAGACAACATAGATTTTATATTTCCCAACTCAAGATTTCTTTTTGAGGTTGATATGAAGAATGGTTCATTAGGGGTGTGTGTATACACATTATGGCTGAAATAAATCTTTCTAAGCTTTTGTATAATTAAGTTTTGATTGGTTGTTTGTTTTTTTTTCTTTTAGCCATGTTAGAGTTCTTGTAATGTCATGCTTACTTCTCCCTTTAAGAGATTGCTATCATTTCCTAAGGCTTCAACTTGAGATCTGTTTTCCATCAGAGCATCCAGTTTAGCTTGAAGCACTGGTTCTTACACAGTTTATTTTTCCCTGGGCATTTTAGCTTATCTCAGAGATAAGGGTTGGAAGTGCAGGAACAAAGTAATGAAACATGCAAGGTCAGCTACCACAGTAACAAGAGTTAGAACTGACCTGACACCAGCAGCACATCTTTTCATCCACATTTTTTAGTTTCTCCACATTTGATTGTTTTACTCAGAAGAGAAACTAACTAGCTGCTTTTTGAGTTTTTTAACCTCCCTTTACACTTTCGTGTAAGATAGAACCCATGTCCGTTTCTTACTAGTCATTTGACACGTACTTTTAACAGAAAATGTGCTCCTTTTTTTTGAGCATTTTTTCTGCTTTTATTCATACCATGACACTTCTCTTAAATACTTTCCAAGATGTGAAATCTAGGGGTTGATCAAAACCAAAACTCAGCCACTTCATTTATCTGAATCTTGTCAGCTGTTGAACAAGAATGTCAGGACCAAATGATGATGAGTTTGTATTAACATTAATATGTTTTCAATTAATAGTTTAGATATGGATATGAGGTGATTCATTAGATCTAAAATCAAAACAGGTGCTTTTGTTAAGTAAATAAAAAATAACGGAAGAAGTACTTACCATCTCTTCTGAACACCAAACTATGGTGTTGGACTGGGGGTATCATGTATTAAATGGCCTAATTACCCTTAAAGTTTTGCAGAATTAATTTAGGCTTTGTTTGATGACAGCATTTTTCCGAGGGAGTGTGTATTTGAAGCAGCAGATGCTGACATCACTCCCAGGTGTTAGTGGAAATGCCAGAGGTGCACCTTGCTTGCCTGCAGGTACCAATGTTGTAAAGTTGAATGCTGATTCAGAGTCAGGGTTGCTTTGTGATCTCTATAACTGGTTTTATATGATGCTTTCCTCTCTTTCCCTTTTCAAGGTGCAAGGAATGGTAAATGCGAGAGAGTTGTTGTTTTGTTGTTTTTTTTTTAAGTAAGATCCTTCTTCTTTTGAAATAATAGTCACAAAATCATGTTTGTTCAGACTCAATGAAAAAAAATCTTCCTTGTCATCCTCCCCCCCAAAAAATTCTTTCTCTTGCTTGTCCTGAACTACATCCTCTTTGCCCTGTTTCGAGCCAAACTCAGGAATGCTTCTCTCCATCTGTTACACACAGAGTCTGCTAGTAATTTCTATTTTGTTTAGTTAATTCTTGCTCAGGTCTTGCCATATGGTCAGTAGCCTTTCCAGTTCTTGGTTATCTCTGCATAAAAGGCACTTAATTTGCTTTACATAGATTTTTTTAATGTACTCTTTGGCACTTTATTAAGCAGTTTATGATGTAGATGATACACTTTAACACATAGCATGTTTTGCATGCATATAAGCTTTAATCAGGTGCATCCCAGGATGCTTAGTGTCTGCCACAAATGTTTTCTATGTGAGTTCATCTTGTACCATTAGGAATATACAGTACTGTGATATTGCTTTGTGTCTTTGTACTGGTCATGCTTAGGGTCCATTTCCCTTTTTGCAGAAAACATTTGGGCAGTCATCCATTCCTGTCAGGTCCTGGTGTAATCTGAGCTGTTGCTGGCTCTGCCTGCCTGTGCCACTATGTCTTAATTTGGGTAGTAGGGTTTACCTGTGTAATCTTGGCAAAGCAGTAGTTTGAGCACACAAATGGCACTTCCGGGTGACTTCAAGGTTTATTTTTTGGGCTAGCTGGGTAAATTTTGTACCTGCAAGCATTCATTCACTTGAGGTGTGTAAGCACGTACAAATCATAGTGAGTTTTCAGAAGTCTTATCCACAGTTGTGGTAGAACATCAGGATGGAGCATCTGCAAGAAACATAGCTGCTGCTTAAATTGGAGAAACAAATATAGTTTTAGGGGTTTCTTCAGTTGAGCATTTGAGAAATAACAAGGACGGTGAAATCAGTGATAAAACTTGAATTACTGCAATTGAGCATTCACACCACATTAGTACTAAGACATAAACTTGCCAGAAGATACAGGCAAAAGCATTCATTTAAACTGAGCAGAAACAAACAGTTTCTGCTCAGTCACTGAATGTAGGGTTTGGGGTTTTTTAACATTAGTACATGAAGTTGTCATCTCTCTTTTTTTTTTCTCAGTCTTTTGTTTATTTTACATTGTTTGGAAAGTCTCTTGATTAACACGCTGGGTTTATCCCCAAACACTTGAAGAAATATTAAACATCTGCAGCAAGTTATCACTGTTTAAAAATGGGGATGAGAGGTGCCTTTTTTTTTTTCTTACAAAGGGAAAGAAAGAAAAGGAAAAAAGGATCTGAACTTACAAGTCTATGTGAGTATATCCCACTCAGGGAGTATTACATGGCACAAGAGATTCTGAGTTTCAGAGCAAATGTTATTTCAAAAGTGAGCTATGGGTCACCTGACCTGCAAAGCTGATGGGAAGAGGCACTGGCCTTTGATTGAGGTTCAGCTGTAAACAACTGGGAGCAATAATTTCCTGAACTGTTGCCACTTAATAAACAGATCTATCTATACTCTGAAGCAGCTCCTGTAACTGTTTTTTAGTATTTTCATGTCGAATAAATATTTATACATATCTGCTCTGTGGGTTATGTTGTTGATTATAATATGACTTGTTATTGCTAAGAAGGATTTATTCTTCTAAACAAATAGAACTGAATAATCTCTTCCATTTTACCTAATCTATAACCTCACCAAGTAGATTTCTCCTTTCCTCCTTAATATCTCCTTGAGGAATTAAGTGGGTTTTCTTCCAGTTTAGAAGACTTAAAAATAACCCAATTTTAATTTGTTGTTGTTGTTGTTTAAATGTATTTTAAAAAATGTGTCTGCTACTCTGAGAATGCTCACAAGTGAAGATTTTCAGGCATTGTACATGGTTCTGGGCAACTGGTTTTGGGTGGCCTGCTCGAGCAGGGGAGTTGGTCCAGATGACCTCCAGAGGTTCCTGCCAACCTCATCTGTTCTGCAACTCCTGTTATTTGGAAAATAGCATTAAAATTTAGTAGTGAATTTTAATTTCATTACTTGTCACAGGGAAAAAATGCACTTACGGCAACCTGTTCAGTTAGACTTTTCATTGCTCTTCTTTCTGGTAAAGCAGTGAATAGAGTGTGATATCAAGGCATGTCAAAGCATGGCGATGACCTAAATAGAGCTGACAAATAATAGATTTCTAGATTTCTATATAATAGTAACACTCAGATATTCTGATTAGTGTAAAAACACTTGATGTGTTTTGTCAAAAGGTTTATTAAAAATTGTAACTATGTCCCTTTTGAGAGTATGGTGGGGATGGTCATGATTGTATTCTTTTTAATAATTCTACGGTAATGCTAAGAAAATTACAGAGCTCAGTTGTTAATACTGTGTTTTTATTTTTTTTTGTTTTTATTAACAGTCCACATACTGGGGGGCAGAGTTACCAGCCCGATGTACCCCAAATTCCCACTGCTTGCATCTCTGTGGAAGATGCTGAAATGATGTCACGAATGTCTCTCCGTGGCACTAGGATTGTTGTGCACCTGAGGATGGGAGCTAAGACTTATCCAGACTCTCCATCCTTTAACACTGTGGCAGAGATAGTTGGAAGCAAGTACCCAGAGCAGGTGGGTGAAAATGTACAAAAAACCTCTCATTTTTTCTTTAAAAATATGGAAGAAACAAACCAAAAGAACAGCCCTTTCTAAGAAATCCCTAAAACAAGTAAATTTTATTCACACACTCTTCTGTATTTTAGACATCTCAGCTTTTCAGTCTTTTTCAGGTAACAGGTTTCATGACTATATTTAGCAGGTATTGTATGTGTGTTTGGAATAAACCATCTGCACCACCAATTTTGTTTGAACATTACTTAATCCTACATTGTTGACTTCCATTTATAAGGCTTCTCTTCTTGCTTTCTTTTTTCTCCCAACTTCTTAGCTAAAAATCATACAAACTAAACTCATGGTGCTGAAGGATTTCTGCCTGGTACAAGGTTTTCTGTGTCAGCTTACAGCATGGAATTACTTTTCTGGCAGTATGTTTTATTGTGAAAATGTTGGTGCAACCTCAATTACAGCAGCACTAGAAATTGCTGCTAAAGTACCTGCTGAGCCACAATGCTTTTTTAAACATTGTACTTTTATGGCTTCAATGGAGAACAAGAATGACTATCTCTGACCTTTAAACCAGGCATAGCTGTTAAAAGATTTTATCTTTTCTGAGATGACAGTTCTGTAGCTCTGGCATGTGGTGTCTAGAGATCCTCAGTGTTAGCATAAATGTACAGTTTCAGCAGCTGGATCACTGGGCAGGGAAAAAATAACTACCCTGATGGTTGATTGGTTTACACAACATCACCTGTGAGTCTAGCTTCATGAAACACATATTTACCAAGTTAAATGCTCCAACTTCCTCATTAGGGTGCATTTAATTAAATTTTATGTCATCTATATTTTTAACCATGTTTCGAACCAAATAATAGACTATCTTTCCTGAATTATGTTTGCTGTGTTTCAGAATTTGACATTTCAAATGTAGACTCCAAAGATATATTAAGGTGCTTGCCCGTACTTGATTTCTCTTTGCTGTCCTGCTCTGTTTCTTTAAGTAATGAAGTGGATTGGGATCTCCTCACTACTTCCACTGACAAGCTCATTTTTTTTAAACACTGGGTAAAGGCTTATTTACAAGCCCCCTGCTGATGTTAATGGGAGTGGTAGTGAGCGCACTTTGAAAATGTAACCAAGAAACAGAAAAATAAAACAAGTGAATGTTTAGGTTTTTTAGTACTCAGTTCCTTTTGGAGCCTTAATGGGTGCTTCACCATGCTCATTCCACTGCGTTACTCTGGTAAAAATGGGAACCATCTAGCTATTTAGGCAATAAAATACATTGCAGATCCAAACTCTTACAATACCTTCAATGCCAAAGTGTTTCAAAATGCAGTACAAATCCAGGGGAACAGAAAGGTGCCATTTCCATGGGCCAAAATTTCAATTTAAATTTTGAATGGAAACAAACCCAAATCTGGATCTCTGAACTCTGGGTGAGAAATCAACAGTGGGTGGTATTGCTCTTACAAAGGTCTAAAGCAAAGCAGTTTAAAATTAGGTTGAAACTTGTGAAATACAACTGGTCACAGGTATTGCAGCAAATTATAACTTTAACCCCTGAAACTTAGTTGGAAATGAGGGTAGCTGTAGGACAGTGAAGGAAGTGTGTGAAGTCTGGTGAAAAGTGATTCGCCTCGAGATGTAACTGCACATTTAGGTACACTTGTATTCATCTATATATTGACCAGAATTTAATATACTGCTTGATTTATAAATAATTCATTAATTCCTTCCATGAGATATTAACATATTTATTAAAAATAATCACCATGAACTGAAATAATATTTGTCTGACAAGTTTATGTTACAAGCAATATTAATTATTAAAATACTTTAAAGGAGAAAACAATTTAATTTTTTTCTTGCCTGTTTAGGGTTTTTTGGGGGGGTTCTTTTTTGTTTTGCTTTGTGGGGGTTTGTTTTTTTTTGACCACTTCTGCAGCATATATAGTTCAGTTCCTCCTTTTTCAATCATTTTTCCAAGTGTTTTATGTGGATTCTTGCATATAGCAATGGGGCTATCAAGGAGAACAGAAAAAAAGTAGTTGACATATTTTTGATATATTTTCCTAAAGGTTTGCTATATTTTAGACTTAACATTCTGAAAGTCATTGCTGCTGCAAGAAATGTTGGTATCGTCAAAATAGGTACTCAGAATTGTTCGAGCTGTGAACCTTATTGTAGGCACCTATGCTTAACTTCAACACATTTACATTTCCAAGTAACCTAAAGCAGAAGTAATGTAATTGCTGCTTTGTGAAGCATCAAGCTCTCAGAGATGCATGCATCTTCAGAGGTGATGATGTGACATGAGTGCAGGTGTCCCATGTCTTTTTGAGGCATCTCTTCACCCAATCTGCAAGTACTTTTGAAAAATTAACCCACTGATACTTCAGGTTTCCTTTCTGCTTTATCCTTTCTGTTTGGCTGGCCAGTAGGCAGTAAGCAAAAGTTCCAGCTAGAAAAAAATGTATGCAACTTTGCACTATCAAGTTTTCAGGTGGTGTAGAAAGCATCTGAACAGAAAAAGAAATGGATTTTGTCATGCTGTCAGTAAAGTTCAGTGTCTCACCAATGTCTCTGTTCTTTTTGTAATTGTATTATTCCTTCTAAGTTAGGGAAGGACTGTTCTCCCCAGGCAAGACTCTTCCTATGTCAAAGCAGGCATGATCGTGCATGTTCGGAGCAGAGACATCCACCAGCCTCGTGAGAGTTGAGGTCCTTGTTTAGTGCCTGCTGAGGCCTCATTAACCTGTAGGTGCCCAAAGGAGGTGAGCCTGTGCCTATAAGATAATGGAATTCAAGATCAACCTTTTCTTCATATAAACAGATGGGAAGCAGTGGGACCAAACATGCTATGACTTGATGGCCTGGCAACCTTTCTGAGCTTGGGATCCCATTCTCACGGTGCTTAGGACAGCAGTGAGAGTAGAAAACCTGTGGGTTGTGGGACTTAACATATTTAAGCCTGTATGACTGCTGACAATTGAGCCCAAAAGTTTGTGAAATGACAAAGAAATGGTAGCAGAACCTGCTGAGGTCCAGGCTATTGCAGGTTAGAGACATTTGCAGTTCATTCCTGACTTTTATCTTGGAGGAGCATTTGAGCACTCTGTTGCACCTAGGCCCATGCTGTTAGCATCCGTGTGTGCTGTATTGTGTGTTGGTGAGATGTTTTATTTAAACTATGTAAACTGACACTGGAGACTGACTGACTGAGAAATTCACAAATTAACTAATGTGGTTTTCATTTGAAATTCAGGCAGAGCTGGCAGTAAAACATGTTTGTCTTCTCATTTTAATACAGATGTAACATGATTGGTCTTAAAATGCAGCAGCAACCATTCCCATCTCTGGGGAAATGCTATAAATAGCAGCTGTTTGTTGTTAATCCGGCTTCAATGTACCTAATGTGCCAAACATGGAACCACAAAATATGTGATTAACTGAAAAGGTATCAAAGCAGATAAAGATAAAACTTTTCTACAATCTTGACTTTCAGTGTCCTTTCGTACTGTGTGTTTCTTGGTGTGCAGTGCTGTTCTACTTATCCTACAGTTACTAAGTGATGGAAAAACTGTCTCCTAAGTGCCCTACAAAGTACATAAATTTAATGGCTGCTCATTATTCTGTGATCCAGGATAAATACTTTAGAGCAGAAACATAGGAGCTTATAAGTGGCCTTTTCAGAATCCTGGAGAGCTGTTCCAGGAATTCACTCTACAAAGCTTTTTTGCTTCCTGTTTTTATGGAATTCCATATCTACAGTATGTACTATTTGAAAAGTGTCTCTATTTTGAACACCATGGACATGAAAGACCATTGAAGAATGTGCTGTAGCTTAGAGCCAAGTTTAAACATCTTTTTGAAAGTAGCAGTCCTAGGGATGACCTGAGAAACAGAGATGCTAAGGTAATAGCATAGATTGTGAGGCTCTTTACCAGTCTGTGATTGATGTAACAGAACCTGTTCTGCAAAGGAAATAGATGCTTATTTACTTTTTCATTCTTCTTCCTTTCCCAGTTTCAAAGATCAGTCCTGTCTCAGATTTTGTGATACTGGGCACAGATCCAGGGAACAAGAGAACATAAAAATTGTCCAGGCTTCTGAGCCTGTTAGGCATTCATGCACATAATGGAAGAAATAATTTGTAGACCAAAAATCCACTCCAACCCCAAGAAAAAAAAATCCAACACGAAACAACCAGACTTTTCTGAAGATGTGTAATACTCAGTGCAGTGTTGTTTTATGGCCTGGCATCAGTTCTACATATGTTAACAAAATGTCCATCCATTAGGTCTTTGATGTGGCTTCCAGATATCCCTGTGCTCAAAGTAAATCATGCATACAATAGAGCTCTGAGGAGAAATGTTTTAAGAGCCTGATGCCATCATGTTATGGCTCCATTATCACATTTTCTCCATGTGGATTGTTTTGCTATTCATTCCAAAATGTTGAAGGGTTTCTAAGTACAATTCTGTGAGCCTTTCTCCTGTGACTGTAAACTGATGCCTATTGCTGATAGAATTTAAGTGAATTTGAAAGAATTAGAAGATTATTATGGAGATTTGGCTTTGAAAGTTTTGAGAGTGCCAGCCCATTACTTCATGACAGTGAACTGAAGGGCAAGAGAAATAGAAAAAGAAATGGTAAAAAAGAAACAAGAGAAAGGGTGAAGAAAGAACGTTGGCATTGTTAGGAAATGTTGTATTTTCTTCGAGGTATTTTTGTTGATATTTGCTGAAATAAGTAGTACCATCTGGGTGTGTTTGTTTTATTAATAACTGGCTTTTGTACTATTAATTGGGGGGCTGTCTTTTATCCTGTGCCTTGTGGGAGTGGCAACATTGTTGTCATTTGTTCTTAAACAGAGGTCTTGTCATGATGAAAACAGTCCAATTAATATGAAACTGATATGGAGGAAATTTTTTCTTTGTAACGTGATCATTTTAAAAAATTATTTATTTATTTAACTACCAGAAGGCCTATCAGATTTTAAGACTAAAGTCCATCCTGGATTTTGTTGTGTGTATCTTGGCAAATATTCTAAAACTTGAATCACCTATTTAAAACCTAAGAGCTGACTGAAAGCATTTATGATTTAGTTCTGCTAGGGAGAACTTGGCAGTAGTTTGCCTTCTTATTAAATGACCATTGCACCCTAATGTAATCATGTTTTTTAGAAACTTCATGATCTGGGTATGCAATAGCTACAACCTAAATTTAATTTGTACATAAGGGGTTGATGTTGTTTAGGGGCAATGGTTGGAAAACATTGTACTTCTTAGAGATGGGCATCTGAAATATTGATGGAACAAGTGAATGTTTATATGCAGAAGAAAGATTCAAAACAGCTTAGGTATTTTTAAAAATTATCTTCCTGATACAGTTTTTCTTAAAGGAATCAGTTCAGGTTCACCAGTGTAGTGTGACCTTTATGAAGTTCAGGTATTTTCCAAATGACCAGACCACGTCTCTAAGTGGGCAGGTGAGAGTAGGACAGATGGTCAGGGTGGTAGCAGTCTCTGCTGATCGTGAAGACACCTTGTTGCTCTGTGTCCCAGCTTGGTGATACCAGAGGAGGACCAAGGGGTGTGCTCCACTAAGTGTGGGCAAACCAGCAGCCCTTTGAAAGGGTTCTCCTCTTTCCAACCGAGGCACAGTTGCTGTCACTGCATATAAACCATTGTAATATGAAGGAAAAATGTATTAGCTTTAGTGACCACCAATGCCTGCTCCACAGGGAGCAGCACCTTCTTAAGAGTGTGCAGATTCTACTCACTGGCATGCACCTGGCAATGTCCTAGGTTACTGCCCCAGGGTGACAGTGACAAAGGATGAGGACGTCTAGGTGGCCTTCCTCACTAGAGTCAAGTGGAGCTTGGAAGAATGGAATGAAGCTGTCATCCTGCTATATATGTTCCATTTTTATTCTCCTGGTGTAAGTCTAGACAGTGAGCTTCCTGCCTTCCACCTGAGCTTTGTCATAGATATCACCATGTAGATGACAGCTGGCTGCACACCCCAGCCCCTTTCTTTATTTGAATCTAGGCTGGTTTCTGCCCAAAACTACTTACTGGACGTTTGCTCTGTGCACTGCTCTTCAGAGTGTTTGATTGTGTTTTAAATCCTTTACATCCTAAACTGCAACCAGCTAAATTCTGAGACTAGAAATTAAAAAGTAACATTTAGGGTGCTTGTTCTGTTGGCCAGCAAATTCATCAGAGCATGCAGTTTAGTAGTCCTTTTGATGGTGTGAGTATAAACAGATAGGCTATAATATTTTTTCTTTCCATCCATTCCTTTGTCTCTACTCCCACACAGCAGTTTAAAGAATTACTGTGAGATTTTATTTCAGTAATAATTTACAAATACACATAGGATTTACAAATGGTTATGAAAGCTTTTTTCCTCCACATTGAAAAAGTTCTCTTCTAAAATTACACTGCATCTTTCTTGCATTCTGATATGCAAGAATATCTAAAGGGGAGTCTTGGGTTTGGCAGATGTAAAACTTGCCTGAGGCATGAAGTAAGAAACACCACAATATTGAAGAGGAAGGAGGAAAGACACAGTATTTTTCTTTTCATTATGAATTAGTAGGTGCCAGAAAGACTAGGGCCAAGTGTCAAGGATTAGTCTCAAAACAACTATTCTCTACAATGGTTGTGAAATACCTGTAGTTGTATGTTTGTATTTGTTAGCTGCAGACTATATGCTTAACCTTGTACAAGGGGAGGACACCAAGACCTTGTCTTTTCATGAATGCCATGCTAAAAATTACATATTTTTCATGCAAGTCTAATGGAAAACTGCTTGTCTAAAGAGTATGTGGGTTGGATGTAGAGGGCTGTTGAACACAGATTCAGAGATTCCCACACGTAGGACCAAGGTGGAAGATCTGACTGCGAGATTTTTACCTAGTGGACAGAGCTGACATTGTTGATGGAGTGAAAGGGAACTGCTAAAAGAAGTGAAATGTAAAATGGTTGGTTTGGGACTGAAGTGAAAGGGGGAAAGAACTTGGTCTGCTAATCACAGAGATACTGACAGCAGAGTTGTTAAAAAGAACTGCGTGATTGCAGCAACTGAGAGAGATGGTTACTCGAGGATGTAGTAGAGTATGTAGCAGAATTCATAGTTTTGGTGGGCAGAGAGAGCTGATGAAACATGGAACCAGCTCCTGAATTGTGGGTAGACTTGTAGGGTTTCATGCATCACATTGCTACTTTGTGAGATCTGGGAGTGGGGATAGATAGTGTGAACAATAAGCTGACACNCACATTGCTACTTTGTGAGATCTGGGAGTGGGGATAGATAGTGTGAACAATAAGCTGACAAATTATCCTCAAGACCTTGGTTTACTAACAAAGTACACGCTTAAAAATGTTGATATAATTTGTTCTTTTTCTTTTTAAAATACCACTGTTATGTAGTTTATACTTCGGTCTAGAAGAAGGAGCCCAGGCTTCTGAAACCTTAAAGATCTTGAACTTCGCCACTCTAGCTTTATTGTAAATGTAATTTCAATGATGCAAAAGTATTTACTATGGTTTGGCAAAGCAACATACCCTATAAAACACATAATACCAGTAAAATCTGTCCAGAATGCTTGTTAATAAAATGTTAAAGATCTTGTGAGTCTGGCAGGCAAAGATCTTAATTAAATCAAAGAATGAGTTTTGTTCATAGAGTTTCTCAATTATTGTCATTACTTATACCAACAATATGTCATGATGTAATATGTAAGTTATCTAGAATTTCATTGTGCACGAATATAATTCTAATTCATTGTAACAGGTAAATGGAATTTTGTTCAAAATCCTGGTTGACTCTTTTCACTAGTATTTGTTACAAATGTAAACTGATTTATGTCTTTAGAACTGAGATCATTTTTTTCTTTACTGAAGTTGCAAAGGAGAAAAAGGACGTAACAGGGTCTTTAACAGAAAATGTATTTTGTACTACAGGTTCTGTAGATTTGCTTCTTTATATGTGCTGAAAAGCATGTTCCTCACGGTCTGCATTTGCTTTTCACGTTAGTTTTTATTCTGTCATTTATCCCATAGACTAGTTTACAGATTTGAACAAAAATATACTAAAATGTGTATTCTTCTGGTAGTTACATAATTCCTGACATCTGATTTCTTTGCCAGTGTTTGAATTTATAACCATCATTGTGAAATATTAGTCTCAAAAAGAGTTTACAGTGTTCTGGTATAAATTATTCAGAAAAAACTCCTGTGTTCCCATTCATTTAATCAGACATTATCATGTAGAGGGTGAATGGAATAATAACATGATGTAAGATGAAATAGTCTGAAAACTATATTGCGATAGAAATTGCACTACATCAGTGGGGTTTTTTCCCTAGAGTGCAGATAAGGAAATAGAAGTAGAATTTTCTGTGCATTTAAAATATTTTCATGTGGGGAATGATATTAATGTTGTCTCACTACTTCTTTAATTCTGGGCTTTATTTTTTAAGTTGTGTACCTGGACTTATGATCATTGTGCTTAGCTTTTACTTTCAGTGATGTCAGCTGAATAAAAATTTTTCTCATCCTCTTCATGTGCCAAGTTTAATATGCTGCTTGTGTGAGAAGGTACTTCATGAAATAATAATCTTTCACTGTAAAGGAATTTGTTGCCGCAAGATGTGTGTAAATATATACATAAGATAGCCTTCTGTGGCATGCTGCTAGGCAGAGTAGAGCATATTCTGCCATTCCAAATGGAAAATCTTTGTCATCCAGCTTCTTGCCAAGAGAAAATTACTCAGGTCTCAAATGTGATGTCCTCCATCCTCTTCTTTCACCTTTCAAATAATCAGGAAGAGGACCTGAGGTCACATTATTCTTTGTGAAGGAAAGGAAAAACCGTATCTTTAGCTGTTGACAAGTATGTTCCTCTCTGTCTTATCTTACAAGCAGATAACCCAGCTCATGGTCTGTTCTGCTTGTATGACTTTGTTTCTTGGCACTGTAAACCTGAAGTCTTGGATTTATGTTCTCCACTTCTGCCTGAAGTCCACTGACCTTAGTTTATGTGTTAAAGTGCTCCAGGGATCTGTTCACTTAGCTGGAATTAATGTTCAGATGACACTTTATTTGACTGTCTCTTAACACGTTCTGCAAGTTGTTCTGCAGGTCCTTCTGGAAGTCTGCAGCTGTGCATATAAATAGGCTATAGTTAATAACCCTATTTATAGCAAGCCCAAGTCTTATGTTCCTTTCTCATTCATTAGAGTTTTCCACCTTCAAATAAGTTTGGTGAAATAATTGGATTGCACCCTTATGCGTTAAGTACGCTACATTTACTTTTTCACTGATTAATTTGGCAGTTTAATTTAAAATTGCCTGGACAAATTTAAATGCTTTGTTTCAGGAAAGAGATACAACTAAGTATAAAGAAATATAAATAAGCTGTCTGATAGATTGGTTAAATTTCAACAAAATTGATAAGGATAATATTCTAGATTATATGAAAATACATAAACTTTATATTCTTTTGTCTGTGGACTTTGTTATGCACATGATGTCCTGCTAGGGATCAACATAATAGCCCTTGTTGCTCCTTCAAAATACTCAGCAAGCCTTTCAGAGTGCTTGAGAATGCTTTCAGAGTGCTCCAAGTCAGCAATGGTTAGGACTCAAATTACTTCAATTTTCTGTAATCTCTAACAGGGTTTTCAGTGAATTAAGAATAACTTGGGCTAAGTTCACAGTCACACTTCATTGTGACCTTCTGTATCTGGTGGTGACTGGACCTTGGTGAGGGAATGTGATTACAGGTGTTGCCAGGGTCAGAAGCATAAAAGTACTAAGTACTCTGAAGAAGAAAACAGCAATTCAGAATAGTCCTGGCAAATTCATAGGAATTGTTCATACTCATCAGGATGAGATGGGATCTGTTTTTCTTTAGGAAGCAGAAATTTAATGTACAATGTGCCCCTGGCAAGGTGCCTCATACAAGATCCTTGCCCCTATTCACTGAAAGCAGTTCTAAACTACTTACAACTTAGCAGGCATGGTACAAATTGTACAATGAGATTATATCCAGCTTTTCCTTTGAAGAGCTGCCCTGCCCTGTAAGAAAGTATGTTTTAGACACCTTCACAACTTGGGGAATTGAAGAGTCTCACTTGAAAGCCATGTTTGTACAGAGACAAGTGGAGGCATCTAAACAATCTTTCATGAGTGCCTAAGTTCCTGAGAGAGCTTCTGGGCGGGCATGTTGTAATTGCTGTTGGTTGTTTCAAAAGCCTCTGCATGAAAGAGATGGCTTTGTTTTCTAATTATCTATGTAGCCCATTTAAAAATCTTTTCGTGACCTTTCAGCATAGGATTCTGCAACATCACAAAGCACAAGTCTTAGTTATTTAAGATCCAGACAATAATACATAGTTGGGAAAATACAGAATGTGTATGTCTGTCAAAATAAATCATTTGCTGTTAAATTCAGTGTTGATAAAGGAATCAGAGTTTGTGTTGAAAGCACAGAGACCTCTCATCTTTGGTTTCTAATAAGAAACTTTTCCCTAATTGGGAAAGGCTGTGTATGTTTAAAGGTAAAACAAAAAAAAAATTCCAAACCTTCCCCTGCTTAACTGAGGATCACTTAAGGCATTTAATTAAGATGATCTCTGAAAGCCACTAAAATGTTGAAGAACAAGCAGCTAGTAATTTTAGCTGTTAAAATCTAGTGGCATTGAAACTGTATAAATGGCTATAAATACAGTTTTAGTGATTTGAACAGATCTTCTTTGTCTATAATTGCATTTTCATTTAAATGTATATCTTTTAGGAATAGATAAGGATTTCTTCTCTCAGGGTGGGACAAAAAGACACTAGCATATTTTCAGTAACTTCATTTTGCTTCTTTGAGCACTTTATAATCTATTGTTGAATCTTTAAAGCACAGAACCGCTATTTTTTTTTCTTTTCCCTTATCTGAAACCACATATTTGATTGTAATGTGAATCATAATTGCTAATACCAATTTAAAACTGAGCTGTTGAAACAAGCAGAACCAGAGATCAAAGGACTATCTGCACTGTGTTCAATAAATACAGCATGTTGCTTTATGGATGCAACACTGACTTGGGATACAACTGTAGTGCCTCAGATAATGTTGTGTCTTTTCTCTCATGTAACTCAAACCATCCATCTCTCGTGGTGTAGAATAAAAAAACATCTTTGTCTCCTTTTTCGTTGATGAACCAACTGCAGATATAAACTCTGTAAGATGATAATTCACAGAAGTTGTTTATCTGAGACAATTGACATAATGTTGTGCAATTGCTCTAAAACTGACCTACAGAATTAGTAATTAAGAAACCTCCATTTATCTAAGGTTCTCTTGACAGTCCAGTGAAGAGCTGCCATTTTGTCAGAGCTCTCTTCATTTTCTCTCTAGTGTCACAGGTTTAATTAAACTTTGCCTCTAGAAGAAAATAAAATTATTTCTGGCACAGGTTTAACAAACATGCATCTTTAATGATTTTGTTCTGCATTTGAAATTGGAATTGATTGAATGTGTGTATCCATACATAAGATCAATATTTTAAAAAGTGATAAATATAAAATGTTTATCACAATCTTCTTTGAACCTGGGGAAAGGGATCTTTTTGCTCTTTGTTTTAATGCTTTTTGAAAGGAATAAAAAGGAAAAATGGTAACATAAATAGCAAAATTGACTCCAACTGTGAGCAAAGGAATGAAATAATTCTACATCAGTTTTTTCATATGCATAATAAATTACACAAAATATTTAACTGTGATTAATAAAACCACTCTGTAGGTAATTTAACTATGACAAATTTACAAATCCAAAGCAAATGGGAATTCAGGATATCACAATGTGATCTCCTGCTTCAGTCTTGGACCTGGAGTTACAACCTTTACCACTGAAACACTACCCACACAGCAGATATTGCACTGCATTGCATTGGTGGGGTGCCAAATTTCTACCTCTCTTCCTCTCACACCCTATCTTCATAAAGCAGCAGTCTTCCCCAAGATGTAATCCACACCATCTGGCTTACTGCAGTCCCTTTTTGAAGTGGTGTGGATTGTCTGTCCTCCTTCTCCCATTTGTTTGAAATTAAACGCAGGAAGAATTGTTTAGCTGTGTGCTACAGCCAGATTCTCACACTGTGGCCTGCAGAGTACCAAATGATGGAAACCTTTTTGGTGGTCGACAAAATTAATCAGATGGTAGGCAGGCTGCAGTTTTGGGAAGAGGAAGGAAGTGCTGTGCAGGTCACAAGACTGTGACCCTTGTGGCTCTTTGGCTCAGCCGTGAACGGGGTCATTTTGTGGGCCAGGAGCACATTTTTGAATGAAGACCTGTTCTGAAATACCCATTGTGTTTCTTGCTGTCATGTTTATTTATTTTTGTGATGCTTTAACTGTGTGCCTGCTCTGCTGTTGTGCTGCTGAGTGGTGCACATGTGGTGAACGTGTCTTCCCCAACTCCCCCAGCTGGTTTGGGCTGTGGAGTGCTGACTCTGCAAGGCCAGATCCTGGGGAAAAGGCAGTTTGAGGTTGGGAGCTTTCACTGTGTGTTTCTAAAGAGATTTTTCGTCTTCAGTTGACCACTTGATGTAATCCATGCAGTGCTGGCATTGTGAGTGAGGCACATTTATTTTGATTACAAATTTCAAGTAACTGCTCTCTGAATTCAGAGTGACCTACAAAGGGTTGTTTCTCCTACCCACTTCCAATTTATGCATTGAACGGAAATGGGGGAAAGAAGTATTAAGAAAAAAGTTTCTGCTTTGGGGTATTTATGCATTAAAGTAACTCCAAAGAAACGGAATGTGCCAACTGCTAATCTTTTTGGACCTCTCATTCACAAGCAAAACCATGGAGGGACTACTGCAAGTGCTATAAGCTTGTCTGACAGAATTTAGCCTAGAATTGGTCAGTGTCCAGGTCAGATGATAAGATGCCTGTGTTTCAAAGTTAATGGTTTAAAAAGAGACAACATTCATGGCTTCCTGAGTTCTCCATCAAAATGCTTCTAGTCCTTCCTCAAGCAGTCCCCATGAGTGGCAGTGAAACTCCTGTTGTTCTCTCTTCCTACTTTTCAGCAACCTCAGGGAATTGTGGGGTGAACTGTTAAGACAACATAGACTCAGGCACCAATAACATGTCAGTGACACAGGCCTACATATTCTTTTTTCCTCACCATGTATGTCAACAGTAATAGGACCAAGATTGTATTGGTCTGGTGCTTAGATGAGATCAGTTCACAAATGAAGAACAGATAGATGAAGGTGAACTTGACAGAGGACAGTTCTAGTGGGACAAAAAGACATGCTGAGAAACCCACAAACCTGGTACTTCTGTCTTCTACTGAATATATGTACCCTATACTGGTAAATTTTATTCAGTTGTATTTAAGGTATTGATCCTTCTTTACTGCTTTTGTATTTTATGGGCCTATGCTGTCTAAAAAGACAGAATGAAAACTTTCCAGTCTTTTCTTGTATGATGGGCCACCTTCTGACAAAGCTATTGTAGGAGATGTTACTTCTAAAAGTTGGTCTAAGCCTGTAAAAATAAATTGCTCGGGAAATAAGGCATTCACTGACTTTTTGTTCCAGAGAAAGACAACCTTCTTTGACCTTACTTTCTCTGCCATAGAGATACAGCACCATCTCCGTCTGCAAGCACTGTTTCTCCAGAAAAAAATGCAAACAAAACTTTTTAGAAGACATTCCAATACATGGTTTTGTCTGCTTGAAATAGATTTTAGGGCAATCAGTATATGACTGCACTGGGGAGTTGTCTGGCATTTGCACTTCCTCATGTAGAGAAGTGTATGTCCATGGGGGTAAGCAGCCCAGAGCAGCCCTCCCTGCAAGGGATCGCACACGGGACCTGTCAAGGAAGAGAAACCCAAGTCACCAGTCCAAGAATGCAAGTTCTGCTCTTGGATGAAGTCATTCCTTTGCCTGTGAATTCTCTTGGATTTCATAGTCCTTGCAGATGCCCAAATATTCATGATGCTAGTAAACACTGGCTTAAGCTTAGTTTTCTGGAAGATACAGTAAGCCAGATCTGTGACTCATGCTGATCTGTATATTTTTTTTTTCTTTCTCTCTTTCTTTTGCTGGAAATTAAGCAGCTTTTCAAAGATTCAGCAAATACCAAATAGCAGCAGCCTGTGTGCTGAGCTCCCATCTCAGTGTACTGCTGACTGCAGTAGTTTTCTGCTGAACACACATTCCAGATCTGATGTTACTACCTTAACTTAAATGCTCTGCATGACTCCACTGTCCATTTTTAAATTTACTGTTCAAAATCTCTACAGTTAGATTGTCTGCCAGTGGACACATAGGAGACAACTGCCAGAAGAAATGAATATAGTTGATGAAGTGGATTCTCCCAAGGAAAAAAAAGTCAGACTTCATATCCATTTATTAGAATTTTAACTTTCCCTTCTGCTGGCATCTTCTTTGCTGCCAACCAATCAGTCATATGAGTGAATGAGGTTATTTCTTTACTTAGTCTCAGGAAAAGGGAAAGGAGGACTCAGAGATTTCTATTTTTACATTCATGGGAGTGTGTTGGTACAATCATGAGGGGGATCTTAGATATCAAGGAAAATGTCTTCTAAATTTATTTGTATTGAAGAAAAAAGGAGCAAATGCTGAATCTTCCTTTTTGTTGCTGAAAATTTTGTTGTACAGCCTGACTTGCATACTTTGAGAAAGATCTTTGGCTGGAAATACATGTTCTGCACTGCAATATGAATATTTTTGTTCACTAAAATCTGCTTATTCCAAGAAGGCTTGGAAAACTTTGGGAGAAATTTATGCTGTGTAAGATGCTTTGTTTCTGGGTGTGACAGTGCACAAATAATATATATCTGACATACTTGGATATGGAGTTACATTGTTCTTGGCAATCTAATCAGGAAGATATTTGGTAAATGTTGTCAGAGCTGGGAATGGACCAGAGCACATACTTATAAAACAATAACGTAAGAGCAACTCACTTTTCCTTGAAATTATAATCCATCTGAGTTTCTTAGTAGAGATTTTTTTTAAACTATATATAGTATCTGAAATTATATCTAGGAACTCCATTTTTATTAAGGCTTATACAGCTATTTATTCAAGAAGCTGTGTGAAGGACAAAGTGCAATGACCTAATCCAGCTGATTCACTTGCTCTTTCTTAGGGCATTTTTTTTTTCCATTTGCTGTCTAAGTGATGACCCATGCAGTGTACTTTTCAGCATTATTCTGCATTAATTGAACATATTCTCAATATTTAACCGTGTAGACGTCTTTTGAAACCTGTGACACTGTTTTCAGCTTTTTGCTGTGTCTTACAAGAAGGAAAATCCTGTAACTGAAAGTAGATTTGGTACATTTTATTTATTTTCTTGTTTGAAAGTGTATGTGAAAGAGCTTCCCAGTGATGCTGCACTCAGAAAGCATAACTCTTCTAAAGATAAAAGAAATCCTTTCACTAGCTAATTTCTACATGCTATAAATGGATTGCTGTGTATCCAAGGAAAATTGCTCAAGGGTAAAATAGTTTGTGACTTTTATTTAATGCATTTTGTGCAGCAGTTCCTAGGCTAGATGGAATGATTAATAAATTACTGGTTTAGTAACTTGGAGTGAATCACTTTAGCTGCACTTGAATTAGTAAAAATTCATGCAACAACAAAGAAGGGTTTTACAGAGAAATTAAATATTTTGAACAGTGCTTTCTGTACTTGACTAGCTAATGTACCCTTTTTTAATGGAATAAATAATTTTATTGTGGCTTAGAAGGGGGACACTTGGGATATCATATGGAATTCAAGCATTGTGGAGCACTAGATTTATTAAGATGCCACAAGTGATTGTGCTGGAGAAATGCATCCCCTTCTTCCTTTTTCAATGAGGTTTTAGTATTGGAATGGCTGTAGTATGCTCCTGCCTGCCCTGTAGTGCTGTGACAGCAAATCTGTAGGATCAGCTCAGTGAAGTGGAACCTGCACCCTACGAAGCTGAACAGTGGGGAGAATGAAGCCAAGTAGAGATGCTCAAGACCCACTTGCACCACTGTAGTTACACCCAGTCTGCCCCAGTTTTATTTCCGAAAAGTCTGTGGTATTGACACTATCTCCATGAAGTTGGGAGAACTTAGGTAGATGCTGAGGAAGCAACATGGCAGTCTTGCACCTGGAACATCACACTGTTCTTAAACACTGTATGTTTAAAGCATATTTTGATCCTTATTTATTTTTCCTCCCTGAATTAAAGTGTAAAGTTTCTCTGACAAGGATATAGGTCAAGTGTTTCAAGATTCTTACCAGGTGTGCCTGGATAGAATAGCACTTCTGCCCTATTTTCCAGGCAGAACACAAGGCATTCTGGGTTTTATTTTACTAACTTGGTTTGTGTCCTTTGCGCTCATCAGGTTTCCTCTCGGCTTTTAGCCATCTCAGCTAAGCTCTTTTGTATGTACAGAATCCTTAACATTTCTACAGGCTCGTTGTTTAAGGGGGTTTTGGAGTATGTGTTTGTCAGTAGAAAGCAGACTTCATCATGAACTGTGCTTTTGGTGATACTTGGAGCGAGCAAACAGGGTTCATAGTTCACACAGTTCTGTGTTCAGCAGTTCCGGCACAGAAACCAAACAGCCGTATCTGTTTAGACTGCCTCCATTCTGCCGAGCCTTTGTAGCCCTGCCAAAGTTCTCCACATCACTGAGCCTCCCCGTGAAAACCAGAGACCACTTCACTTTGTTAACAGGGCTGAAAGCCACTCACAGTGTGGGATCTGGGGAGTGAAATTCTTTCAAGAATGAGTTACACTCAACCAGTGAGTCGTCAGAGGAGTAAATCAAAGGGATTATTTGTTTTGACTGGTGCCTGATTTGTTTTTGCCAATATTATGCTCAGTCAGAAAATTTTTAAAAGCCCCTTAATTAAGTGTGATATTTTTATAAGCAAAAAACAGGCAGAAGAATCTGGTTTAGCTTTCACTGTGCCCTCCATGTAGAAACTTTATCATCTGAACCATACTGGCTTCTTTCTGTTAAGTCTTATAATGAACAATAATCATGCTTTAAAAATTGGGTGAGAAGATTACAGTTTGTATAATAAAGGGCTTAAGCAGGGGGCAAAAGACCATACTTATATCTAAAAATCTGATCCTGGGAACTGCTCTGCTTCTATAAATTGTTTATAAAGAATTAAAACAAAGTGACAGAAAAGTAGATGCCATGATATAAAGTGGGCAAAGCAGAATGATTTTAGGGGAAAAAAACCCATCTTCTCTTGTTTTTCAGTTTTCTCAGCATTTGAAAGGAACTGTGATGGAATATAACTTTACTTTAGAATTATTAGCAAATATCCTTACAAGTAAACACTGAGGAAACTTCACCTCATCTCAAACCTTTTTTTAGCAGGTTGTGCTTGTAAAGCTACTTAAGGAGACTTAAGGAAAGAGAAGAGAAATGGACTATATTTCAGCATTGTTAAGGTTTTTAAAAATTGGGCTGATACAGTAGATGTTACTAGCTCAGAATTCTCACTGTTGAGCTACAAGTCATTAATTCTTTGATTATGAACTTAAGAAACATTCAATTGAACTAGTTAAATAGGCTATGTAATGGCAAGTGAAATTTATGAGGAACAGCCACTGTATAATCTTTGCTAAAGAGATTTCAGGAGATAAAGCAGGTAGATGCCTCTATTTTTATCATTAATATCAGATGAGTTGTACATATGATGAACTGGAAACATACCTCATCAATATTAAGGAGTAGGATTCAGCTAAATTATAGTGTTTATAGGTGGAAAATATTAATACTGTGATTCCTGCAGGATTCAAAGTAGGTTTGAACACTTACCATAGCTTTATTAGATGGGTTAAAATGTTCTTGAGAGAACATTTGAAAATTTGGTATTTATCCAACAGCAGTCCTGAAGGAGAGGATGGGAAGAATCTTCAAGTTAAAGATGTGATGGATGCCAGCTCTGACTCTAGACATAAGATATAAATGTATCTATGTGAAATTACCATGTTCTCTCATTCAAAATCGTGTCTTTTGGAAATTCACTTGGCAATGAATATTTTTTAGCTTATGCAAATTTTTATCAGAACAGAAAATGCTTTGAATAGGGCTTATAGGTGACACTTACTGCCGCTTTCTTTGCCTCTTCATTATGATAAATGTTCATAGTGTGCTAGTTACAGCAGCAAATAACAAAAAAGCTTTGTACTCATTGCTATTTCAAAATCAAGTGTGGGGACCAAAACCTCTTTGCATTTGCTGGATCAGGCACTTGGACTCATTGTTTTGGAGGAAGTATTTTTTCTGAAAGTGGTCCTGTTAACTTGGGCAACTTTCAATCTTATTCAAGGAGTCAGAAATTAGTTGTATTTTAACCAGTACCCTGTGTTTCATAACACTGAATGTTGATGGTGACACCACCTGTGACCTTGACTGTTCTGTTCTTTCCTCTGCCACACTAGCTGCAGCTGTGACATAGCACTGCCTGCAGCATTTTGTCATCCTTGTCAGTTTTTAGGTTCAGGTCACTGAGCACCTTGCAATAAGGGCTGGTAGTCTGAAGCTGATTAGATGTATGATGATGATGAGAAATGTAGGAAATGGGTTTATTGCTTTGACTTTAGTCCATGTTGTTGCAAAGGTACCATTTGTGCTGGTAGTAGGGTGGAATTTCTCAGGCACTGAAAAGTCTAGGGTCTGTTTTCTGAATCTTGAAATCCAGGTACAGTTATGAAGTTACCTCCTGTGGAATATTTGGTACTTGCCAAACTTACAGTTCAATAATAAGAAAAGGAGACTGAGCTGTGTTCTCATCTAAAACAAAGAATATGACTGCCCTCCTAATTTTGCTATATTCAGATAGCTGTTGTTGTGTCCATAGTATGCCAGGTTTTCAGGACACTTAAACAGAATAACAGGGTAGTTACTCTACCAAAGATTTTTCAGCTGAAACTAGGGATGCGAGAAGTGGATGACACATAGGGAGCAATTAAAATACTGCTTTGTAAAAAGTTTGGAAGTACAGATTTTAAAATAAAAGTTCCAGAAGTTCAGAGCAAGTACAGAAAGCTGTTTGACAAAGTGGGGGAAGCTGAGGGATTAAACTCACTAAGAGGATTTTGAGGCATGGGGAGTGACATGGTTGGGCAGTAGAAAGAGAAATCCTTTACTCTGTTATGTTTAACTGTGGAATTAGGATTGTCAGAAAAAAGGAGGTTACAAAGGGGAGGTAATGAAAAGGATGGAGGGAGGTGTGAATCACGGTATGTGCACAGGGAATTAAAACAAGAATGACTTCACAGGATAGCAAGAGACAGAAGACCCAAGTTTTTAAAATCCTGACAGAGAAATGAGAAATGTCAGATAATAAATTTGACAATCTCTAACTATTCAGCTCTTGTAAAATCAAAGTCTGTTCTCAAAGCCAGCATTCCTTGCAGGCTGCTCTGGGTCCTACAGGTGTCTGCCAGCTGGCCTTCTCGTGTGCTCACAAACTCTCCTCTTCAGATATTTTGTTCTTGATGGTTGCATCTAGATTTAAATTCTCCAAATGTAGTATTTTTGCTGCCATTTCTATGACTAATATTTCCAAGAACAGGTAGTTCCTTTCTATCACTTCTTTTCCCAGGCTAATCCAGAGGTTTTCTGAAATAGAATTGCCTTGAACTGCCACACCACCACATAATGAAATTGCAAGGATTTGTTGCAGTTTATGTATCTTAGATGGGACTTCATCTGGAAGTCTATCCTTTGCTTTCAGTTTTCAGTCCTGCAAAGGAATAGTGTTGATCACTTTAAAGGAATTCAGTGGAAAGAACACAAAATGTAGGCACAGGATGAGGAATGACAGGAAAGAGTGATTGTAGAATAATTATGTGTTTCTGTAAGTGGGTTGGTGGGAGAGGAGGACAAATGACTGCACATAACATGAATAATTGCTAGGGATAATCTAAGCAGGGAATATTAGATGGAATATCATGAAAAGATTTCTGACCACGACATTTAGCTGTCTACAGAATAGCTGATCACTTATCTCCCTGAATTTCCTTGGTTTACATTTAAATGTTTCAAATACTGCAAAATACTGACAAAGAGAAAAGTTTGCTGTCATATTGCATCTTTTCTGCCTGTAGTTTTTAGTCTGTTTTTGTTAGTTCCACTAGCTTATTAAATGAAATTCTACTTTAAAAGGCAGAACAAATTCCAATGTATGAAAAAATTACCTTTGCTTTGTCTTGTTACTGGAGAGGCCCTGAGACATGCCCAGTCCAAATAGAATTGTGGTCTGTCATTATTAAATCTTCAGGCTTGCTGTTGGGATCTGTTGCTTGTTCTCAAAGATTAATTTTCTTTTTTCTTTACAGCCAGTGATTTTGATTTATCTCCATTTAGTGAACATGACAGAAGCATGTCAGAACTAGGGAGGGATATTTTCATTTATTTAGTGTGTGATTGTTTCCATGGCCTGGAAAGTTTGGGAGAAAAGCACAAAAGAGAAACAAATTAGTTTCTAAAATATCAGCATATGCAGGCTGCAAAAGAGTGATGATTTTCATTTGATAATTGCCCATTTATGTAGCAGATAGTGAATGAGCCAAAGGTAGCAGTGGCAGAAGTTACACAGCTGTTGGGAGAAGACTTATTGCAGTTGTCTTCATAAGACACTTCTGGAATGGGCTGAACTTCTGCTGGCCTTGCATTTGCAGCCTTGTACATCTTTGATGCTGCTTTGGTATTCAAAATGTGTAGTTTAGTATGTTTTTCTCTTGCTCATCCAATCCTTTGATCACTTCTGTTTTGATGGAAATTGAAACTAGCCTGGACCCTTTACAGCAGTTCTCTGGAGATGATGACTTCCACATTCTGAAATAATCCATCTTTTCCCAATATATATTTAAGGAACCTGCTTTTAGAGCTCCTTCAGATGCTTCATGGTGTAGTAAAATCTAACTCCCAAGACAAGGTATTCTGCCTTTTAGGACGATGTTAACAGTGCGTTAACCAAAATGGATACATTTTGCTGAATTATGTGAAAACTAAAACAAAATTCTTTTAAAGACACTTAGTCCAACTTGGGGATAAAGGGGGATCTGGTTATATTCACATCTAAACCTCTTATGGAAAAGAGAGATTAATTGACTGCCTGCTGTCTGAGAAGTGTTACATCATGAGGATACTGAAAATTTGAGGACATTTGCTAGACATTAGTCCTAACTGCTGGCTATTTACATGGGAAGTTAATGCATGGAACACATTATATAAACCAAAAGAAATAATATATACTGTAAATATTGCTTGTTTCAGAAGGATGCAGCCAGACTAATCAAAACTATATTTGAAGTGCATTAACTGTGTTTAAGACAAGATCCAACAAATTGTTTCTTGGCCGCTGGAGAGAAGGCTTATATGCAGCTTCAAAGGCTTTCACACAGGGTCAGTTTCCTTGTGTCTCCCTTCTGTAAAAGCCATGAGTAAAAAAGCTGCCTCCTTCTCTGCTTTCCTGCTCTGTTGATATGAGTGCTGTTACTTGCACTGATGTGCTGAATGTGTTGTACACTAGCTGTGTTATACATTTCCTTTCATAAAATATAAGAGGCTCCCACCTTCAGCCATGCTAGTCCAAAGAAAAATGCTGGAGATTACTGTACATCTTTTGCTCAGATTTTATTTTTGTAATCTGTTAGCACTGTCCCCTGCTGCCTTTGTGCTTTTATTTGTTTATTTTTAAAAGGCTGTCAAAATTTGCATTTTCTTCTTTTGCTGTAGGACATGTTATTTAACCCACCACATATCACACAATTTAGGTGTGTGGCTAGTGCTCAGTTCCTACACATACTGTGTGAGATGTATACTTCCAGCAAGCACTGGGAGAGGAGGAACTTCCAGCCTAACCACCAGGCATACACAATGGTTTCTTTGTGCCTGTGTTTAACATGTTCCAACTAATAAAGCCAACTAGTACTTTCATTTATAAAGGATGCACTGCCAAAGCCCCTGACACAGAAAATGGTAATTTTTTCTAAGTAAATATATATGAACAATAAAAAAAAAAAAATTGCAACCAAGTTAATAGAATGTGACCCTTGCAGAAAAAATCCCCAAACATCAGACCATGTTCTTTGTTTATTGTGTGTTCTACCCACAGAATATTGCTTGAAGTTATTCTCTGTAGAGACTCATGTTTTTCTGGCAAAACTTGCAGTCTATTGTGGTAAGCATCTGCATTTTGTGAGGGAAGAGCTTTTTGGGAATCAGTCAAACTCCAGTGCAACATGCAAACAGTGCTATTTAATCAGCAACTGATTTTGCGCTGTCATAGGATGAAGAAGGGAAAATATAGGGGTGCTGGATGTGTCACTAAACACTGTGGAGGTTATTGAGGTGTTGGGATGAATTCTGAGAAACTAAGTGGAATTAAATAGTCCTTGGTTGTAGGTTTAAAAAAAACCAACCTAAAACCAAACCAAAACAAACAAACAAACAACCCCCAACAAAACCACACATAACCACTCCCCCCATCCCTCAGAATATAGTCCAGACCCTGCAGGTTACGAGGAAGGGAGAATTGGCTCACATATTAATTTCTTTAGAAGTTTCTTCCATCATGTGTTGTCTGGATTAAAAACATATGTGTTCAAAAGGTCTTTTGCTCCTATCTCTAAACAAAATACAGGTATATGTTCACTAGAACTTCAACCACTGGTCGTATGGTCACTGTTAAACACTCCTGATGTGATAGTAATATACTTAGTAATTTCCCTTCTTTTGAGACCTTTGGACAAGCAGTTTTCTTGCTATGGCTGACTGGCATGAAGAAAATGCCTTTAAAATTTATAATAGTAGTCTGGAGTCAGGAAATATGTTTTAACATCTAGTGAATTGTGTGTTTATGAAAAGTTATATATGATGTCCTGGATTTAGGGGAATGGAAAACACTGCAAAAACAGAATGCAGAATCACTGAGGGTGAATTCTTCATTTTACTTTATCACATTTGCTATTACTAGCCTAGATAATACCACCATCAATATTTCCCCTCAAGATTAGGAAAACCTCTCTGGTTTTGGTATGATTCTGGGTTCCACAATGTTACTTCAGAAAAGAAATTTGCTATAAATGTCATGTAAAATGTACTTTCATCTTGTAACACTCCATTGTATTTTGTATGTGCATGTACTTTCTCATATTGAAAAACGTGCATCTCATTTTATATATAGGTTGTTGTTGATTTAAGTCTTTCATGATCTGAGATAAGATTCTGAAAACTAAAAATTTTATAACTTGTGGGACATTTAAGGGTAATTGAAATGTTACATTTTCTGGTTAGAATGCATACACATCATACCTGAAGATGTATGGTGTATTATGAAGTTCTAAATATGAACAGTGCTTTATGAAGTGTTTTCTGGTTTTCTTCTCTGTGTACTCCATGGTGGTCAAGTTGTCAATAAATGGGCTCTTAGGCTGAATAAACTGAGGGGAAATTGGAGCTGAATATTGGAGAGGCAGGAGAAAGGACTGAAATTGAATGATGGAGTATTTTTCCAGGAATGTGATAAAATTCCTGCATTTTTACTATCTCAGACTGCCAGTTTAGGTTGCCCTCTCCTCGCTGTCCTTACCATGATTATTAATTTTCCTGTCTTTCAGACAAAGTTACTCTGATTCAGCCTGAGATGGGCAGTGGGAGAGGAAAGGAACACCTTGAGGAGAGAAATGCTCTCTCTTTTGATTTGCTTGGTATCCAAAGTGATCCACCGAAGAACACTGACCCCTCACACCTGTCAGCGGTGCCGGGGTCTGGATTCCACTCTGAAGTTTAAAAAATGGGAATGGGGAAGATGGGATGGAAATTTTAGTTACAACCTGGCCCTTGGGCTTTTGGAAACCAGTTTGTACAAACAGGTGCAACTGATGATCCAGATGATCTGGAGAGCTAGCAAAGGAAGGTCTCCAGATGCTGTAATGGCAGCTATGGTAAGGGTGGTATGTGGGGTTGCCAAGATAACCTGGTGGTGGAAACTCATTGGCATTTTCTAGTGCAACTTTTGTTATTACATGAAAAGTCTGTTTAACACCCACCCTTTGCCAGTCCAGTTCCTGTTCAATGTACCTTGAGCTTTTGTTGTGCTTTGTCGTTCTTTCCAGAGGAAACTCGGGTCTCTCATAAGCACTTAAAAGCTGTTCTGCAACAGCTTTTATAGTCTGGTTTTCTATCCTGGTTTTGCTTCTCAGTGTTTCCTTGGGATAATTTGAAGATTTTGTATCCTTAGTACAAGAATCTGCTGTGGCTCAGGAGAGATCACTGTTGCGGCAATCTAGCACACATTTTTGTAGATGTTCACATGTGTACTCATTTGTACTTTCACAGGTGACATGCACAGAGCAAAGAACATGTTAAAACAATGCCAGCTAATATCTGTTCCCAGGGAGCAGTTTATATCAATTTCTTCACCTCAAACTTATGCTGTTTTGATGATACTGGCAACAAGTCATGTTCTATTATACTTGAATTGAAGTCAACCCTTTCTTCAGAATCGTGGAAACTTTTTATCTCCAGCTTTCTCTCTTTACCTCATTTGACTTCTTTACTGTTTCTACTAACTTTTTTCCTTGTGTATTTATAAATAAATTAAATATTAGTTAGCTTTTTTTGAAAAGCATGTTTATTGGAACATGTAGAATAACTGAATCAGTTGTGGAATAGGAAGTGTAAGGTTGTTTGTTAAATTGCAAAGTTTGTAGGCAAAGTCCTAGAAATATTTCAGTTCTGTGTCTATTTTCCTTATGTGTGACTCTGCTACAATTATAATGGTGTAATTAGGATAGATTAGTATTGAATGTCCTGCGGCTGCAAAGAGCAAAAGTTAATTACTAGAGTGAGATCTGCAACTACAGTCTGAGTTTTTTGAATGTAGGTAGTTTCAGAAAATGAGCATGCAATGTTTTGGGGATATAGGCATTGCAGAGGACCCGTTTTTTGGAGTAGCTTTTTCCAGGAGGATGTTTGACACATATTTCAGTATGGCAGGAGTAGCAGCCTGCTAGCAGAGTCGTTTCATCTTTTTTTATTCTTAGTAATTGAACAAGTTAATTTGCATTTTATTTCATTTGTAGAATGCAAAATCCAGGTGAACACTTTTGCTTACCCTTGAAGATCAATCAAATAAATGTTCAAGTTTCATGCGTGTTCTGACCTTACCTTGCAATCAACATTTTTTAAAAGCCATAATTAAAATGTCCTCACCTTTGAACAAATTGGTGACTCACATTCCCTTTGGTCTGTCCCTGTCTTATGTGGTTAAAAACTGAACTGTCTGCCTGAAGACTTCAGTCTCTTGAGAAGAACACGATGGATGTAAGAAATGATGGCCAGCATTCAAGCATGGTTTTTTTCTTTCAACTGGTATGAAGCATCCAAAAATGGCTTGGAAAATGAGTAGTAAAGTGTGTAAGACATCAGTGGGAGGAGAAAAGTTCAGAGATAACTACAGATTCCTATCAGTTATTCTGAAATTGTTGTGTTATTAACACTAATATGTGAGAATAAAAATTGCTGAATGCACTCAAATAGTAAAAAATATGAACCAGATTTTTATGCACTTATGTCTGATAACAAGGACTGGGATGGATGCATTAGGAGAATCTTGTTCTTCGTGTCTCTATTTCTCTCTGTGCAATCTTATCAGAAGTTTATTTAAAGGATAAAATAAGTTTCTTTTAACATTCAACTATTAAAATATTTAAGCAGGTACAGCCCTGATAAAATCTTATCTAAACATGCCTTTCAAGCTTATTAATTCAGGACATATAATCAGTTTTGTGTACTACTGTGATAACCATTGTGTTCAATTTTGAAAGTTAGAGACACAAAACCTAATAAAATTAGAATAGGAGCCTCTGAGAACAGTGCCTGAAGGAGAAATTAAATTCATTTCAACACAAGGAGATATGAAATGAAGTACAAATAGAACAGCAGCAATAATTTTAGTATGACACAAGGTTTCATTAAAAATCCAACAACCATTATTGCATTCAGTGTCAGGGTTGTGGAGACTGACTGAATGTAGGGTCTTTTGATACTTACCTCAGACGATAGACTAATGTCTAATAGCAGTCAGTGGTGCTTGCCATCTGGTTCGCCAGTGCTATGTAGATGTCGGAATTTCTGTGAGCACACATTCCTCTGTTGTGTGTGAAATTGGGGAGTGCAGGGATAGTTAAGTAAATAAGTTGTTTCAGCTTGCAGCCATGCGAAGAGAAACTACAGGGAGGTGACATTGGCAGTGAGACACACAACCTTTCAGATAAAGGTCAGAGATTTAAGTCTAAGGTGAAGTGACAGGGAGTATTAGTACTGACAGATTTTGAATGGCCTAGGGACATAAATTTGTTAAGTCCAAGCAGACAGAAACCCACATCACACAAACCCATCTGTATAACCTGGATCTTGCTGGTGTTTCAGGTGTTTTTCTTTCTGATTTCCTCTCTGTAGCTGGACATGGGGGAAAAAAATTCATAAGCTCAAAAGGCTTCTCGTGCTATGGAGGACATGTATAAATTTGTGCCTCTGAAAATGTCAGAGATGATACCAAGCTGCAGCCATTCTTTAGGCACCTGATAGAGAGAAGGGAGGTGGAGACCATGTACAAAGTACAGCTCAGTTTGGTTCCAGAGTGTGGCCATGAGGACAGCTCTCCCACTTTTTGGAGGAATGCTGTAATCACTTTACATATTCCTTCTAACAAATACTCAAATGTTTCACATAAGCTGAACCAACTACAAATGAGATAACTTCCATTTTCTCATTCCCTATCTGTGGTAATCACACTGTGATTTTGGAAAAGTGCAGGACAAGGAACCTGTGTATATCCTCCCATTCTCTTAGCGCAGATGACTTGCTTTTCACATTTCTACAGGGTTTGTCCAGAGCTCTGAGTTATACATCTGCTTTCCATTCTGCGCAGGGAAACATTGGTTTGTGTCTGGCATAGAATGATCAAATCATAGAATCATTTAGGTTGGAAAAACTTTTAAGATCATTGAGTCCAACTGTTAACCTGGTAGTGCCAAGTCCACCACTGAACCATGTCCCTAGGCACCACATCTACATGCCTTTTAAATACCTCCATGGATGCTGATTCCACCAGCCCCGGACAGCCTGTTTCAGTGCCTGACAACCCTTTTGGTGAATAAAATTTTCCTACTGTCCAATCTAAATCTCCCCTGGCACAAGGTGAGACTGTTTCCTCTTGTCCTATTACTTACTGCTTGGGAGAAGAGGCCAACCCCCTCCTGGCTACAGCCTCCTTTCAGGCAGTTGTAGAGAGTGATAATGTTCCCCCCCAGCCTCCTTTTCTCCAGGCTAAACTACCCCAGCTCCCTCAGCTGCTCCTCATAAGACTTGTGCTCCAGACCCTTCACCAGCTCTGTTGCCCTTCTCTGGACACGTCTGTGCATGCATTAAAAATAACAGGTAGCAAACATACAGAGCCCAGGCAACTCAGGCACTTGAAGTGTCTTTCAGCATTGGAGTAGACCAAACATCTTGGAGTGCATATTGCCACTCTTTTTTCCTGGTTTGCCACATCTGTACTTTGCACCAGGTTTACCAAAGTTCCCTGCCCTCCAAATGCATTCCAGAGCTTTTGTGTTACTGCTTCCAATAAAGCAAATCTCTTATAACTTAGAGCAGAAATTCCACCCTGGAAATCATCCTGACAACAGTTGTCTCATCTGGTCTTTTGCAGACATTGTTTGAGTTTGAAAATCAGCCTCTTCTCTATCTTGGTGAAGACTTGTGTCAAACATACTTTAAGTTTCACAAGAGTATATAAACAAAGAAATTAAGGACAGATAAACATGTAGAGTGTGCTATTGCTTTGTATCAAAACTCTGGTTTTTTGAGATACACTAATGGGAATTGAGTGGGGAAATCTGCCAGTGTTACTTGCAAGTACTTAGCTGTGTCTTTGTGAATATGACTTTGGTAGGTACTAGAAATTGTGGACTGAATTCTTGTTTGTGTAAAGACATACAATTCCAATAATTTCTACATAAGACAGGGGTTTCAAGTCTCTATTTCTTAGTATTTTCCATGAAAGCTGTCATAAATATAAGAATAAAGGTTAATCTTCACTGTATCCCTACGTAATAAACAGTTGCTTAGTCTCATTTTCCTGACAGAGCAATACAGTATAGTGAACTAATTTGAATGTAGAAATGAGGAATAATTAGTTTCTAAGTCCACATTTAAGCCTCAATAGAAGTGCTGTTTTAATGATCAGAAACAAAAAGAAATTGAAGGGACTAGCATTGGTGGAAGATGATTTGTAATTTGAAAATTATGTTGATATTTTGAAGACCTGTTTCAGACAATATATAAAGCAATTATTTTATGGTCAGTGTAAGATAAAATCTTTTTTTTTTCATGTTGCAAGCCACGTAATGTCCCATTTCTGTGGGTTCTTGCATCAATTCATAAAACTATTAGAAAAGAATTGCAGATTATTTAATAACATGGATTTCATACCAACTTTAATTTTTACTGTGATTTTGACTCCCCTAAGAAGAAAAGAAGTCTTTTGTCCTGTGCTAGTAATAGTATATTGAAGCAATAGTATATTGAAGATTACAGTTGTATTTTATCTGTCTAGATCTTGAAGGACATACTGGACTCTGGTAGAATTGATTTCCAAGTTGTGTTCTGCATTTTGTATCTCTAATGAAATTTTCTGAGCCAAGAAAAATGTGGATTACATACAGATCCAGAAGAAAATTATTCTTTCTGGAATCAGTGTCATAATTACAAAAAAGAGACCTCTGGAGATCACGTAGCCTGACCCTGTGCTCAAAACCATGTCAACTAGAGCAGGTTGTGTAGGGTTTGGGTCTTGAATATGTTCAAGGATGGAGACCCCACAGACTCTCTGGACAGCAACAGTTTCAATGTTCTACAACCCTTGTAGCAAAGAAGGTTTTTTCTTGGTTTTAAGTGGAATTTCTTCCATTTCAGTTTCTGCATGGGGCCTCTTATTCTGTCAGTGGGCTCTACGGACAAGAGTCTGGCTCCCTCTTCTTTACATCTGCCATCAAGTATTTATACACCTTGATGAGATCCTGAAGCCTTCTCTTCTCCATTCCCAATTCTCTGGCCCCGTTGTTGGAAATGATACAATTTAATTTTTTTTTTTTTTTTTTTTACTAACTGGTCAGGGATTTGTTCTTCTTTGCCCAGGGGGAAGGGTATTGAAGTTTCTTTTCAAAAGGCTCTGTTCCCTGGGCAAGGCCTGATGAACTTAACACTCAATGGACTGGGAGGTGCCAGAGGATGCCCAAGAAATAAGTGACCATTAACAAACATTACCCTCGAACATCATCCCCTGGTGTGTTGGAGACACCTGGTCTGGGAAAAGATCGATAAGAGAACCAAAGAATTAGGACCAAATTAGCATCGAAGGTGAAGGGATCAATAACCAATAGGAAACCAAATACTAAGAATTGTGAATTTTGGGACCAATGAACATTGAACCAAAGAATTGCTTGGGGTTCATAGTATAAATATGTGAAAAATCTAGTAAAGAACCATGTGTGATGGAATGATTTTCACTGCACAACCCGGACAATGTGTGGATGAAATGATTTCTATTGCACATCCTGGCCAGAACAACATCCTGGCCAGAATAAAGTAATGCCCTAATTCTCTAACACTGAAAAGATGTTGTTGGAGAATTTTTGAGTTTCGGTGACACCTTCATCATGTCTGTGGTCCAGTATAGTCATGTCTTTCCTGTTCTGGGGAGCTCCAAGCTGGATACAGCACCCAGATGTGTCTCCTCAGTGCTGAGTGGTGAGGAAGGATCACCCTCCTTGACCTGCAGGCAGGACTCTGCCTGATGCAGCTGGGGTGCCATTGGCCTTGGTTACGGTACAGGCACACTGCTGGCTCATGGTCAACCAGCTGTCCACCAGGACCCTGAGCTCTTTCTCTGCCAAGCTGCTTTGCAGCTGGTCCCCAGCATGATCCTTGAAAGCCAGCCAGCACTCCTGGACTCTTTTTTCTCTCCAGCTCTGTCTCCCGTAGGATTCTTACAAACAAGTCCTTGAACAGCCTAAACCCTACTTTCCCCAAGACCAGAGCTCACATCCTGCCATTTGCCTTATTCCTTCTCAGGATCCTGAGTTCCACCATCTTATGTTTACTGCAGACCTTCACATTCCCAATCAGTTCTTCCTTGTTTGTAAGTATGAGGTCCAACAGAGTATCTCTCCCTCATGGATTCATTCCATGGTGGCTTCCTGCAGTTCTGGGAATGCCTGAAGTTAGTGCTGCATTGAGATATTTATTGTACAGTTTAAGAGGGGAGCAATGTGTATGGGAAAGAGAAAATGTTACATGCAGATTAAAAAAAATAGTAATGAATCATAAGAATCTTAGAAAAAACCCTATGACAAGTAAGAGGATAATCCCAGCAAAATTATGAGAACACTTGCGCAGGTGCCAGGAATGTAGGATAAGCCATAAAAATAAAAAAGGGTTACAGTAATCAAATCAAATACTAATTGAGTGTTTTAGAAAACTAGACAACAAAATCCTTTGGGCAGGAGTGGCAGAAATGGCAAGAACCTGACCTATGTGAGGATTTGTGGAGTAAGAGGGAAGCATCAGAAAAGCCTCTGTCACAGGCTATGAACACGGGCCTGTGAACTGTGAGAGGAGGAAGTTTTTGCCATCACAGCAGAAAGGCCTGGAGCCACCATGTGCTGTAGAGTAACAAGGACAAGATGCATAACTAGTTCTGATAGGTCATTGTGACTGTAGAAGTGGGACAGTTTTGGGAGAACTGATTATGTGATCAGCACTGCTTTTAGTATGTATCATGATGAGAGACAATGCTGTGGTGAGATGGAAAAACGTCATTTCCATTGTGTTCATTTGGTGGTGATGAATAATAAAAGCATCTGGAGGTGTGGCTCACAAGGCAGGCTCACATGATTTAAAATCCAGTTTGACTTTTGAATGCTGCAGTGATGGCCCAGCAGGGCACATTAAAAAAAAAAGCTTGTGTTATAATGGGTATTAGAAAAAAATGTTTTCCTAAGAGTAAACATTGAAACAGTTTGTCCAGAGAGGTTGTGGCATTTCTATTGTAAGAAATTTCAGAACTTGACTGGACAAAACTCTGACTGATCAGATAAAAGTTAATCCTGCTGTGAGTAGGATGTGGAAGTCGATGCACAGTCAGAGGTCCCTTCCATCCTCAAGTATTCTCCAATGCCTGGTGTCTGGTACAGGGACATAAGCGCTAGTTTTTAAGCCTTCTTTCTTATATTGCTCTGCTTTTATTACAGCCATGTGAGGGTTGTTTTGACTTGCTTCCATCAGCAGTCTTCTTGGGGGATTTGTAAAGTCAAATCTGTTTTCCTTGAGGACAGTTGAGAGGTAGCTACTCAGGATGGCTTTCAGGACATTTTAGGTCATCAGAATGCTCTAAAGCAGTGCTAGCGAGGCATGGTTCTGACTTAATAAGGGGTCCTCTGGTGTTCTTGAGAGGAAACAATGTTTGTTTATTTTTTTGAAGAAAAGTCTACTATTTTTACAGTTTTAGAACGGGGAGCTTGCTAGTAATGCCTAGTATCACAGTGTACAAGTAGGCTTTGTAAACACTTCAGCGAAAGAAGTAGCATTGGACATTATTTATTTTAGCTGAGATTAATTTTGATATCTGAAAAATAGAGTTTCAAAGATAAAACATTTGGGGATGTTGCTAGATCTATAATAATTGGAATCCTATGTGTCCCTAAAGCGAAAAAAATATAAATATACATATTCTAGATTATAAAAATAATCTACTATATGTGTAAGGGAAGTTTTCCTTTGGTAAGTGTAGGAAAAAGAGAGCTTCTCTCTTCACATCAGCTCAGATGCCATTTCAGCTTTCCTACAGGGGTATTGCAGAGATTCTTTGCTGATCTTTGAACTAGAAAAAAAGCAGCTACAGCATCTTCTTTATGCAAGGGTAAGTGATATTTCAGTGATACCTAGTTTTGTTTAGAGGCAGTTACTGATTTTTCCTCTTAAACCTGTAGAACCCTCTTAAACCTTTCCTCTTAAACCTTTCCTCTTAAATATATAAATTATTTGGGTTGAAATATATAAATTAAATTCCTTATTTACAAAATAAAGTATTACAAAGAGTGGTATTATTTCTGAAATGTTACAGCTCAGGAAATAGGAAGTAAAAGATGCTGGAGAACTTACATATGGAAATGCTAAGTCTTAAAATCCAACATTTAATATGAAAATGGTAGTCATTTCAATACTTGGTTATCTGTGAATGCTCATATAGTTTCTCTGTCTTGTTACCTTTACTACAATTCCTTTATCAGTAATAATTTATTTTCAGACTAATTTTCTCCTTCACTGTCATACACACTATAAATGATATCAGCTCATGCTATTAACTACTCAGTGGTTTTGAGATTCACTTCAAACAGGGAGGTTTGATTGTAGTAGTTCTTTCCAAGAACACTTTAGTTTCAATCACTTTTACAGAGTAGAGATTCAACTTTAAAGAGTTTACTGTATGTTGTGACACAAGGGTGCTTTGAAGGTTAATCAGCTTTTTAGCAATAATAGGGTTGGATTCTTGTGTAACTAAGTGAGTCACTTCTGTTTCATGTGTAGATCTATCATTTAATCAGAAGCCTGGAAGTTAAGACTTACTACACTGCATATTAAGTAGAAAAGACAGTTGTTGTTTTAATCTTTTTTTTTCTTTCTGAACTTCACTATATCTTTAGGACTGTAAATTAGTTGAGACAGCTAGACTGATTATTTAAGAACCATTCCTAATGTGTGTAAAATCTAATAAAAGGAGCTGTACAGTGAAGTCATATTATTTGGACACCAAATCTAAAAACTATTTTGAAGAAATATCATTATATATACAAAACAAAATCGACTAAATGTGGTAATGTTCCTGATTTACATGTAGGGCATGATTTAATCCAATTGCAATTTAACTGGGGGCAGTTAGTGTTTTCTTAAAGGCAAGTATAAAACCACACAAATCTTATTTAACGTGTTTGTAGCCCAAAACAAGTATTTGAGGAATGGCCAGAGTAGACTGTCACAAAGAGTTTTAACCAAGTACGTTTTTTTTACAACTGAATATTTCTGATACAGCTCCATGCTTGAATTTAGCTGTTGAAGTTGATAAAATTACACACAATAGAGTAGGCTTGTGTTTAAACATTACTGGAGAAAGTATATTTGGTAGCAATGCCCCACATGTCTCAAAATACAGGAGAGTTTATATTCAAATGTATACATTATATGTATGTATCTTACCTTGCATGTTAGTCTAATCCCATGCCATACAGTACTGTGTTATAGTGCTCAGTACTCTGTGTTGCTGATGGGCACTCAGATTTGTCATCTTGTCTTCCTCAAATGTTGAAATGCTGAGCTTGAATAATGGTAGTGTATACAAAACACAGTGTCCAGGCAAGAGCTGTTTAAATAGTTATCTTTATAATGCAGTGCTTGAGAAGTTTTCTTCAAGTATTTATCCTGCTGTTGGAAAAACTGGGTGGGATTCCAGAAAGGAAGATGATGTGCGATGTGTTTGCTGCAGTCAGTGTGGTGCTACAGCACACAGGATTACAAGTTCAGATTGTTTAGGTTTCGTAAGGCCTTTGATGGAAAAGCCAAGGGACTGATTTACAGAATCTTGCTGCATGATACAAATTAAATAACTATTATAAATATTTTAAAACTTGAGGAATGTTGTTTTGCATACAGGAATGACATTCTGCCTGCACATGAAGTATCAAGTAGGAAGAGTTGATAACTCATAATTTGCATTTGTTTTGGTGTGTGACTTGAAAAGAGAAGAAGGGTTTGGGGTGGAGTAGGAAGAGAATTAGGGGAAAAAAAGCCAATTGCACACCAACACTTTATTCCATTAAGATGACAGAAGTGTTTCCTAAGAAGGGGGAAAGGAAATACAGTCTGCAGATTAAGAAGTGCTTTAAGGAAGGATGCTGCGAATACCGGTGCCAGCTTGGGTATGTGGGTAAGGAGTAGAAATGCATATTGCTTGGTGTTGCCACTTTCCCAAATATATTTGCAAGCTACTACTGTGGATGATGCTAATACATCCTAAAACTCCCATGCCGTATTTACTACTCTATATTTGCAAATCTGTGTATATGAAGACTTTATTTAATCATCGTTTTGGAAGCAAGTTAGGCATGATGGGCTTAAATTTAGTCCTGCCAGCTGTTTTATTTGCCTACTAGTTAGGTACATGATGTGCTGCCTTTCTTTTTTCCTTTATTCTCATGCTGTTAACACAGTGAAATGAAGAAAATCTTTAAGTCCTTATAAACTGAAGCCATCTGGCTATTCATAGCTGTAATGCTATCCAAATGTGTAAAATACTAAAAATGTACTCCCTCATGCTTAGGAGCACAGGCCAGAATTTGGTGCTGGATTCCTCTGTCTGAGAAGCTGGGATTAAGTTTTTTAGTCATGGTTCATTTAGTGCTACAAATTTTGTTGGGACTGTAGACAATAGGAAGTTGTGAAGTGAGAGAGCGTTTGTGAGAATAAAAAGAGTAATGAGTATCTAAGGAAGGAGAGAAATTATAGGCAATTTTTAAATTGGATTGAATAGAGGATCCTAATTCTTATCTGACTTCTGTTTTCCTCTGATTTTGGTCCAAACACAAATCAACTTTATATGCTGTTTACACGTGTAAGGTAAGTATTGCACAAATAACCCTGCACTGGCAGGGGGTTCATGCAAGGAAAATATCCAGTTAAATAATATAAGACCTCGTTGTGGTACTTAGAATTTCAGATGAACTAACTTAGAAGCAAACTGAAGAAAGTGAACCACAAAAATTTGAATAGAAATGCTTTTCATGAGTTTCCAGGTGATTGTGAACTGGATGGGAACACTGTAAACCTGTGTTGCCTGAGGAAACAACTAACTTCTCGCATTATTTGACTGAAAATGTGCATGGAGAGTTGAAAAGAACTCAAGTTACAATCCAGAGGACTTCACTGTTTAAGCTTGATGTTTTGGCATACAGATGCTTAGAGTCTGAATGTGTCGTGACTAAAGATGCTTAATCTGGATCTGTAGTAGATTTGTTCGCTTCTTTTACTTTCTGTGAGATAAAAGTTAGGAGAAGGGCGAAAGCAGGCTCAACACTTTAAATGAAGAAGTTTATTACTAACAGAATTAAAAGTAAAAAGAAATAATAAGAAACTAAAGCAAACCCCCTTTTTTCTCCAACACCTCTCTCTGTTTCCCAACTCGCACAAAGGATAACAAAACATGTGATTCAGGTCAGTATTGCAGTTCTTAAAAGTCTCTTCCATATTTGAGGGAAAAAGAGGTTTCTTCTGCTTAGCATGGTTTCCAAACTGCTACAAGCAAAGACAGACTCGCCCAGAAGTCTGCTGCCGTGAAAAAACATTTCTCTCATGAATCTTGCAGTCTTCCCACACTGCCATCATGGGTATCTCTTTTAAGGATAAGCGAATTCCAGCCTGAAAACAATGGCTCTCTCTTTTAACAAAGTCTCTAAAAGCTTCTCACAGCTTTTTAAGTGACCTGGCATGACTACTTTTCCTTTTCCACAGGCTGCACACAGAATTCTCTTCTCCCCATGTCTTTCACAGAGAAATAAAACAGTTTGTGACATTACAGTCTCTTACCACAGCATGCAAGAAGCTTTTTTAAGCTACGCGCAAAGAACACACTGCCGCCCTCTTTTCCAGTCACCATCTTTGCTTCTTCTCACGTGACTCACTTTCNTGGCCCGGCCCGGCCGCCCCTCCAAGAGGGACCGGAAACCCAAAGCTCCAGTTTCCCGTGCCTGTGCTGACTTTTATATGCAAAATTGCAAGAAGCGATTGGTCTAAAACTCTGTCTATCAACTCAGTTTCAACCCACCACAGGGTTGTTTATCCTGTTTAGTTCTTGGTCATACCCCATGCAGCGCTACAGGTTGGGGACAGAGTGGCTGGACAGGGGCCAGGCAGGAAGGGACCTGGGGGTACTGATTGACAACAGGCTGAACATGAGCCAGTGTGTGCCCAGGTGGCCAAGAAGACCAGTGGCATCCTGGCCTGTATCAGAGATGGTGCAGCCATCAGGACCAGGGAAGCAATTCTTCCCCAATACTCAGCAGTGGTGAGGCCACATCTTGAGTGCTGTGTCCAGTTCTGGGCCCCTCAATTTAGGAAGGATGTCAAGATGCTGGAGCATGGCCAGAGAAGAGCAACAANGGGACAGAGTGGCTGGACAGTGGCCAGGCAGGAAGGGACCTGGGGGTACTGATTGACAACAGGCTGAACATGAGCCAGTGTGTGCCCAGGTGGCCAAGAAGACCAGTGGCATCCTGGCCTGTATCAGAGATGGTGCAGCCATCAGGACCAGGGAAGCAATTCTTCCCCAATACTCAGCAGTGGTGAGGCCACATCTTGAGTGCTGTGGCCAGTTCTGGGCCCCTCAATTTAGGAAGGATGTCAAGATGCTGGAGCATGGCCAGAGAAGAGCAACAAGGCTGGTGAAAGGTCTGGAGCACAAGTTCCATGAGGAGTGGCTGAGGGACCTGGGGTTGTTTATCCTGGAGAAAGGGAGGCTCAAGGGAGACCTTATCGCTCTCTACAACTGCCTGAAAGGAGTTTGTAACCAGGTGAGGATCTGTCTCTTCTACCAGGCAACCAGCGACAGGACAAGAGGACATAGTCTTAAGCTGCACCAGGGGATGTTTAGGTTGGACATTAGGAAGAAGTTCTTCACAGAAGGGGTGACTGGGCATTGCAATGGGCTGTCCAGGGAGGTGGTGGAGTCACTGTCCCTGGAGGTGTTTATGGAAAGACTGGATGTGGCATTTAGTGCCGTGGTCTAGTTGAGAAGGTGGAGTTTGGTCATAGTTTGGACTTGATCTCAAAGGTCTTTTCCAAACTAATTGATTCTGTGATTCCGTGATTCTGTGATTTTTTGTGTATGTGATGCTTGTTTAAGTTTTCTGTCCTTTTGCAAGTTCAGCTGCTCCTTATCTTCACTGTCTGCTGGAGGTCGATGTAAACAAAAATACTTTTCAGTGTTTCAAATAATGAAAGTTATTAGTATGCTTTTCTAAGGGAAATGTGTTGATAGGCAGATTACATCAATAAAGATCCTACCCAAACCTCCATCCATGAAGCCTTCTTCATCCATGAAGGGCAAAGATGAATGATGGCTTCATTAGTCTTCCATTACTCTTGCATTACCTGATATACATCTGTCTCAGGGACATGAAATAACTTTGCATGGTGGTTTTCACAACTTAATACAAATGTTATTCTAGATTAAATGAAGTGATTGAAAATATTGCTTACAGTTCTTTCCTAATGTTTAATATTTATGATCTCTAAGGTTGCATAGAAAGAAACCTTTGCCTTGAGTTTAACTAAAAATGGGATACACATTTCTTAAAATTCCTTTTAATCAAGCAGAAGGTAGTTCACCTGCATTTTATGAAGTTGTTGCATGACAAATGTGATTGGCCTGTGTGACTATGTATGGGATGGGAGATTATTTTTTAGTGTCATAAGCCATCCTGCTTAGAAAAGGATAACTCCATGACAGGCACTTGTATGTGAATGTGTGGTTCCTCTTCCTAATTTTCTTGGGGTTAGAATATTAAATATATTTTTTGTTTTCAAAATATTTCAATATGCTTGATTAAAATGCTGCACATGACTTAAAGGCATCCAATAGACATCATCATGCTGATGCAGAAGGAAATAGAATAAGAAAGGTAAATCTTAAGTTGTCATGTTGCATGCAAGCTCTCTCATCCTATATTTATTTTTGGTCAATTTGGCAAATATGTATTGCTATATTTGTACTGTCCTGTACAGTTGCTTGTGGTTTCTCAGCATATTTAAAACAAATACTTATACTTACAGATACTTACAAGCATTGCTTTGCAATGCTTATGTTCTTCTGGCACTTCTATAGGGTTGTTTTGTGCAAATATAAGTTATTAGTTTCTGTGTATATTTGGAGCTGAGAATCACATAACAGATTTGAAAGCAATGTGGAAAATGCAATAATCATACATCCTTGATAGCTTTAACTGCCTTTGTTATTGGCCCACCTATACAGAGTATTATAATACTATTGTTTTATAATATTACTTTAAATAATGTAGTGGTTTAGACTGAATTTCAGAAATATTTCCATTCCTTGCTCAGACACATTCTGTCTACTTAAAGACCAAGATAAACACAGTGGGTTTTGTTATTTTATAGCTGTGTCTTATTTTAAGAATGTCTATGGCTATCGGCATGATCAGTGAAACTTTCATTTTAGCAGCTGCTACAAAAACATGATAGTCTGAAAACACAACTGTTCTGAAGAAACTTTCACATAGAAGTACAATGGTTGTATTTATGTAATTGCTCTTGGCAATAGCTTCAGTAAATTTAAGTTGAAGTTCATCCAGAAAATTAACTGATTTTCTCAATCCACTTGAACCTTGATCTGTTTTGGTGTAATGTTCTGGAGTTGATGAAGATGCTTTACAATTGGAGTCTGTAACCCCAAATGAGATTACACCACTTTCTTCTGATTCAGAATTTCCTGCTGTTGCAATATGTGTTGTTCCACAGAAATGAGGAGTAATTCCCTCTCAGACACTCTGTTGAGATTGCTGCCAGGGAACAACGTTAGTGATGTATTCTTTCACTGCTAAAGGCAAGGCATCACTTCTATTGTAAACTTGGTTCTCTCTCAATGAATTTACAAACTTATTCTAAATAATTCACTTCATCTTGAAGCTCAGTTTCCAGGAGACAAAATAGTTATTTTCTTAAAACCAATTTTTGCTTTAAGAACAAAGAAACTACATGGCGATTTTGAAGCTGTGGAATAGACGTCCTTTATACCACAGACAATTCGGTTTCCACTCAGAGCCTTTTCTGTTCTTTTTAAAAAATTATTATTTGTGAATTCCTTATTGAGTGGAACTGTATTGCGTCTGCATCAGTTGGCTGCAAGGTGTGGTGGTGTTTGAGCTCTCTCCTGCATAGGCAAGTTGCAGTGGGGCTGCATGTTCAGGAATGAACGCAAAGCAGAATTCATTCATGCATTGCCCTCACCACCTGCAAATGTGCACACGTGTGTGTGTGTGCATAGTCCTCCCTTAGAAGAAAGCAAAAAGAGCATCGAGTACCCCAGTGAGCATTTCTCTTCTCTGCTCTCATTTCAGAAACGTTTCTACCTCCAAAGCTGGCATTGCTTTTCTCAGGTGATCTGGTTTCAAGCTATGTTGCTATTGTAGCAGACGGCTGCTGCAAATGAAGTACTTCTACTGCAGGGCAGGGTCCCTAGAAAACGTGCTGTCCGCAGTCTTTTGTGTTGGCCCTCAGAGGATCATGACATTAAATCACAGCAATACCCCTGAGAAATTCTGAGGCTCTTACAGAGGGGCCAGCCATCCAAATTTTAAGTGCTGTTGAAGGAAGGGAGGTTTCGGAATAAAGATTGCAGCATGTCTGTTATCTACCAAGAAAATGAGTCTGTGCTGGAAAGCAAAGACATGTTGAGTTAGGGCTGGATAACCAGAAAAGAGAGTTGAGACATGTGAGAAGGAAAGAGTAAGCTGCTCTTCAGATTTTGATCACAAGCTTTTTCTGCTTCTAAGGCATGACCATTCTGGTTTTTATAACACACACATTTATAAACATCTCACAGTCTGTAGTCTAAATTTGAAAGGGTTTGGTGCATTCTGGTTGGACCCATGGCAGTTCAATGGGTATGATTAGTACTTTTCATGGCGCTTGTTTAATACTATGGATATTTCAGTTATGTTACCTGAGTTTGTGTTTGGTTAGATGAAAAAACACTGTTGTATGATGAGTACTTGATACTTTTTATCTTGCCATGATAGTTAGTCCATTAATTTTAATATCCAGTGAAAACATAACTTAGATTTATCTCACATGAAGAAAGTAGAGATCTTCATGTTTGGGCTCCAAGTTACTTCCTTGCAATGTTCACTGCATGCTTTACATCGTAGACTCTTGCCTTCCAGGAGTTACAACAGGAAAAATGCATTATGTTCTTATTTTCAGTGTAGACTAGTTGTCCTGTAGTGAATGGAAGATGACATAATATGCCAGGAGATCCTCATCCCTTAGGGAGAAGATGGTGGCAGAAAGAATGAATATATTTTACATTTTTCTGGATCCCACAGCTCTGAGACTTGTTTGACATCAGCTAACCAGAGAGTGGGAAGCATCCCTTTGTGTATGGCCAGTTCTGAGCAGAACACAGGTGGATGCCCCAGGGTCACCTTCAGTTTTTCCTTAGTGCTAAGTTGTCATAGGTTGAATGCGTCCTGCTCTTGGTTTTGTGCTGTTGCACCATTTTACCACAGCTCCTGCTTGGCTCAGAGTTCTTGTCCCTCCTTGACCTTTCCATCGTAATCACAGATCCATTAGCCCTTCGGCTTAAGGCCCAGTTAGGGAACTGTCACACTTGTGGTATTGGTCTGATGCTGCTTGTCAACATTTGAAGGGTTCAGATCTGAAAGTGGATGTTTCTGGAGATGCCCACACTACTGTTCTCTACTGTAGTCACAAAACTTTCTTTGCAGAAGAAAGGGATTTGCTACCACGTTTTAAAATATCCTTATGACTAATGGAACTATAAAATATCTTTTCACTGTTGTAGCACATAGGGGATCTAGTAATAAATTAGAGGTCCTCTGTGACAAGTACCATAGATATATAATAAAACAAAAACCTCTGGGAATGCTTCAGTCTAAGTTCATATCTTTTCCTTATGCACTCAAAAATAGGATTAATCAAATTTCATGCCTAAGGGCTTAAACAGATGGAATATGAAAGAAAATTTCACCAGTCAGCTGTGTAGTAGTCCTGCATCTCCAGAAAGTATGCACTTTCGTAATGTACAAGATAAAACCTTTCATTTAAACATTTCTCACAGCTTATCTAGTTTCACTTAGTGGTTTAAAGTAGTAGAATCCCAGATTAATATTCAGCAACTAGAGAACAATGTTTTAGTTTTATTTGAATTTCTTTCCTCCCGTTCTAAACTAAAATGCCAACTTTATGACAAAATCATTAAAATGCTTAAATACTAAACAGAATTTTCTGATTCAGTGTTTTCATGTAGATGTATTTTCTCATAACTGCTTTTCTAGGTTGTATTGGTCAGTGGACATCTGGACAGCTGGGACGTTGGGCAGGGAGCTATGGATGATGGTGGTGGAGCATTTATATCATGGGAAGCATTATCACTCATTAAGGATCTGGGTAAATCTTTAATTTAAAAATATTTTTAATGCATTACATTTCTAGTACATTTTGTGTGATGTCTAAACTGGATTATTATATTTTATCCATGTCTCTGAGCACAAATATTCATTTTGTCACTATATGCCTCAAAACTAGTTCAAAACAGACTTTTTAGATTGTTGAGTTGATATCTGACGATGCTTTTCCTCCTTCATCAGATGGAATCTATTTTTCCTCTGCATTCCTTTTTTCCACAAATGTAACCTGTGGTCAAGAGGAATGCCCAATGTATTCATTAGAAACTAAAATCAGCTGCTGCTCCTGCTTTTAGCCCTGGCAGCCTTTAAATAATAAACCATCTTTCCCTGCTTCCCAGCGGAAGGATTTGTGCACTTCAACAATCTCAGTCTTTCTTGAAGAGCTCTTTGTAGACAAGCTCTGTTATGTGATTAGCTGCTTGCATACTGCAGTCATGAACATCAGACATCCCTGTGAGTTCCTATTCCTTTATTTTGCATTGTTTGAACCTCTAATCTCTCCGTTTCCCAGCCTTGGAATGATTGGATTATCAGTCTGTAACTAAAACAAAGTGTGTCTGTTTAAATTTTTGGTCTTTTAAAAGCAAACTAAATAGGATTTTTCTACAGAGAATCCAGGTCTACTCCTTCTTTTAGTGTTTTTTAATTTTTTTTTTATGATGCTTGGGAAATTCTCTCTGTTTCCTCCACCTTCAAGGAAAAAAAAGTTATTGTGCTGTGTTTGGTACTCTATTCCATTCAGAATAAACCGTTCTGTGTTTCCTAAGGGCAAGTTCATGGTGGCATTGTATAATTCTTATTCACTGGGTTTTCCTTCACGCATGACTGAAATGCATCACTTTCTTCTTGTTCAAATATTTGATTTCCTCTGGTAGTAGCTGGTGTATTTGCTGTGCGACCTGTAGTGAAATGCTGTTCTCTCAGCTGGGAAATGCTGGAGCCTTTGCTGATGCCCTCTGTTCTGGGCAGCTGTTGTGTTCTGCTGTTCTTGTTGTACCAGTGTTCTGCAGGAAGATAAAGCTGGGAGACGACTTCTGGGTCTTCATATCTGTCGATAACCAATGGGTATAGGGCCTTTCACAAACTGGCCTCCATAGCAGATTGGTATCTTACGCATATAAAATCTGACCAAAAGAGAAAAAAAAAGAAGACAGCAAAGTAAAAAGATGTGGAGATTGTGTGAGAAACAAATTAATGACTTTTATTTAAAATCAATTCCAGAGATTGTGTTTTGAATGAGCATTGTGTTTTGAACTGTGGAGACTTTGTTTGATATCCTTTTGGACCCTGATAAATTTTGTCTCAGACTAGTCCACCAAATACATTTGAAATGAAGATAAGCCAACTCAATTGGCTCTATGCATGTGCAGAAATTTTTTACTGTGTCCAGGGAGTCTTGTAGCTGTGGTGCGTTGTGTAGCCATAAAAACTGTGTCTGCATTTACCAGAGTATAACTGATCTGAGAGCTGTGGTGATATGATCCTCAAGCTGAAATGAGCATTCTGAAATATGATTTCTAGAATATGAAGTTTATATTGTGTAGTAAGAAATAATGGCAGTACTTCTGCCGTGGTCCTTTGGGTTAATGAAAGCAAAATACTACTACACTGTTGAAGCAGTTTTTTTCAGTGATGATCTAATAGCATTCATCATGATATCACTGTGACCCTTGGACATAGCTTATGGACAAGACATAAATTATGCCTCTTAATTTGGATTCTGACAATTTTATGTAATACTTGAAAAATTATTATAGTTTAAATGCAATTCCATACTTTCAACATAACCTCCTCCCAAAACCATTTAATAACTACTGGCTTAGGACCAAATACATGAAATTAATTTAAAAATCATTAAAATAATGGTTTAAGAGGATAAGATTTTATTTTAAGCAATATAGCTTGTTTTCTTGCCTCAAGTAAAATTTTTAATAGTTTTTGCTTTTTTTTCTAAGTAAATCAGTTACTTAATGTGTTGGCCTTTATACCTCCTCCTGTTTCCTGAATCTTCAGTGTTAGATTTTATTTTTTAATTGAGGTGGCAATTTCTGTATCATATTGGTATATTTTTTTCTCTCTGTTTTGTTTTGCTTGTGGGTTTTTTAGCTTTCCAGACGCCATAATAGTTACACCTTCCCTACAAGGACATGTACCAGTTGCACAACCTGAAGTAGTTTTACATAGTCTATAAAACGTCAAACATTTGGTAGCATTTTTTTTTCCATTTCTATTTTGACTTCACATGAATGTTGTTTCTTTTTGAGAGGAAGGCAGCTACATGAAGGTCAGACTGAACGGAAACTGTTTTGTATTATATTACCAGAGAGTGGAATAAAAGTATTTAATTGATGTAAAATCCCATGTATACATTTCAAAAGAGTAGTACCTTAAAAACATAGGGCCAATTGTGAGCTGCTGTAGTTTTTGAACACTGTTTAAAGCTATAACCATTCAGTTAGCTCTGGAAAGTAGAAGAGCTAACAAATGGAAAGTTTCAGTCTGTCTGAATACTTTGCTTCTAATAGATGTAATAACTCTTTGCTCGTCTTCCACAGTGGGATGATGAAAAGGGGGTACCTGCTGGTGGTGCCATTCCCTCTCCTCCTTCTTCAGAGAGGAAGCACAGGCAGCAAATTCAGAGCAAATGTCAACTTCTAAATTACATTTCAACAAGGTGAATCTTGCTATGTTTTCTGTGCAGGTGCAATTTCACTCTCAAAACATCCCCTTCAGCAACGTATAGTTAAATGTCAGCACCAGCTTGTGCACCTGTTGGTACCCACACTGATTGTGGACGTCTCCTGACTGGAGTAAAAAGCAGCATTTTCCTTAGTGCATCCATATCAAGTTCTCTGTATCAACTATACTCTCACGGCTGCTTGCTTTGCTGGTAGCTAAACTCAGAAAAATTCACTAATGGCCGTACTGACTATTGATGTTCAAAGGGTTCTTTTATCACAGTTAATAATGAAGTTTAATGAAGCACAAAGGAAAGAAAAACATTAATTAAATTCTTGAAGCTTATATATACCACTGATAGGCAAGATCTGTGGCAAGCTCCTTCATGCCAGATGTGCTTAAAAAAGGAAGAACTGGAAATGTTTCCACAGAAGTTGTTTATGTGAAGAAACATGAACATCTCAGCTGGTTATTACTCCTTATTCCTTTTACTGGGAATAAAAATGTTTTTAGAGTTGCTGAGGCAGTTTGTGAACTGGTAAACTCCCCTTCCTTCAGGGAAGCCAAGGCTGTTGTGATTAGCTGAGGATTTCTGATGCTCAAGAAATTACCCTTCATAACTGCAGGCCATCGTGTCCATATCAGTAAATTTGTGCATTTGCCTTCCACAATGTCTGGCAGCTGCTGCCCTGCCCAGCCCTCTGCAGGTTTTAATCTTTTAATCTATTTTAACTAAATTTGATAGAAGCAGAAAAATATTTAGAATAGGAAGTTCTGATATAGTCTTGTCAAATGGGTGATTGGGGAGACATGGGCAAATGCATATATGTCCCACCTGAGGAGAGGCAGGAAGAAGGCACTTTTATCCTTTTCATAGGATGGGAAACACCTGGTTACCAGAACACATGTAGCATTGTGGTAATCACCAGTCTCTTTCCTTTTAATCTGTGTGCAAACTCTGTGTGATAGCAAATATCTCTATGGCAGAACTGAGAGCATTATTTGGGGTAATTAAGAGATTATGGGAAGACGCTGGAGATGATTTAGAGAGGAAAGGCTAATGGCTTCCCATCTTTAAGCTGAGGGAATCCATGGGGTGTTGCAGGAGCTGTAATGTGGTGTGATGAGGGCCTTTGGAAGCTGTAGGAGAGACAGCACTCAAGCAAATGGCAGTTTTCTAGTTTTACAGAACAACAGCTGTGTTGCTAATTACAGTCTAGAAATCTCAAACCCAACTTGTTTTCAGGTTGCATTTATAATTCTAAAATTTTGTGTTTGTTAGTTTATGTGCAAAAAAGAGCATCTCTGGAGCTAGGCAATGCCATTTGCTTCAGCGTTTTCACGTTGGTCTAGTTAGTGCTCTGGTGTCATTTGAAACACAGCTTCTCATGGCCCTTTCTCACACAAGGTTTACAAAAGAAGCTGCTTTTCCAGGTGAGATGAAAGACTAGCTAAGCAGCTACACACAGAACATCACCATAAAATCCCACAAAATTTATTTTGTTGCCACATTTTGTCTTCATTTGGACAGTTTGCAGGACTCGATCCTGCTCTGGATGTTGGTTGTTAGTTTCTGTGAAGGAGATATTTGTGCTCCTTTCCCAACATTTCAGACCTGTAGCTCTTCTTGCTCTGGACTTGCTCATACTTGTGTACAGTGTATTTGAGCAAGAAGCAGCTAGTGTGTATCCATGTTTTCAGAGCTTTAGCCAGTACTGCCTCTTGGCTACTAATCCAGCTGTGCTCCCACGTTGCTTGGCTGAGGGGCATTTCCCAGCTGAGGCCACAGATGTTCTGCCCTCCTCCTGCCCTGCCAAAGCCACCTCATACTCTAGTGCTGGAAATGTGGGATTTTCATCCCTAAAGGGAGCTTGAAGGAACTGAATAATGACAATAATAGAGAAGGGTATTTAGAAGGTGGTTGTATGGCAGTGTCAGGTTTCCAAACATAGTATTTTAAGTCTCCTAATAGTAGTAGGGAGCCTACCGGAGTTAGAAATCCAGTTGATTTTGATGGATGAATTTCACTGCTTTCTTCTGAAAAAATTCAGAAGTGATAATTGTTATGTCTCTTTTTAATTAAAACATGTGGAATCAAATTTTTTTCCTGTTGAGAATAAAAACTGATGGGGTCTGTTACTTGACTACAGTCTAGTTTGTTTTCAGAGTCCCATCTCTGCTAGCACAGGAGGAATCAAATGGTAAACAGGTTCTTTGTTCACATCCCAGGTTTCTTTCAGCAACATTTACCCACAAGCTCTCTTTCCTTGTTCAGAAATGTGTTTTCTACCTTTTCCTGGCTGTGTTTGGGTCTCTCTTCCGTCATTGTTAGTCAACTCTTGGTGCCCTGCCAAGGCCAGAGGTGCATACCTATCCACGAGCTACTGCTCAGTCTGGGGACATCTTCAGAAGTCAATGGCTGAGCTGTGAATTTGTCAAATGACAAACTTGTCATCTTTCCCTTCAATTGCTTGAACTACTGCCAGTGTAAGATGTTGCTAGTTAATGCTATCTGAACCCCTGCTTGTACTGAAGTAGTCAGCACAGGCTCCAGGAAAGGCTGCACTCCAAAGACCACTGTCATGATGGGTTGTGATACAGAGTAAACAGTTCCCTGCTTGTGCTGTTGTGTTGTGCACTGAGCCCACGTTGGTCGTGTCTGCATGCCGCCTTGGACCAGGAAGTCTCCTGCTTGGACTGTGCCTCAGAGTGCTTCTGAGAGTCCTATTCTTTCATGTTAGAAAATACTTGCTATGGGGAGCTGCCAGAGACAGTTAATACCAGCAGTCAAGTAGATGAACAGGGGACATTTTCCTCTTTCACACCCAGGGTAGGATGGTGATGCCATTGCTGCTGGAGTAGCTTGATGAAGGAAGAATGATTGTTGACAAAATCTAATCCCAGTCATCACACCTTTTACACAGCTTTCCTGCATTCCTAGACTATGATGAAACATGAAAAGGGGAGAAATGTATGGTGATAGATGATATGTGCCATTTGCCCTCTTTGTCTCTTTGCCAGCATTAAGCTGAACTGGAGTTCCGTAAATCACCTTTCCTATAGATGTAGACATGGATCTGGCACAACCAAATTTCTGTTTCGTAGGAAAAAGACACAGAAAACTACAGAAATGTTTTTAAAACAATGCATGTAAGAATTTTAAGGTACTATCTGAGTTACTATTTATGTAACTCATAAGGAGTTGATTAGACAGTTTTTCCCCCTTAAAACTTACTTAAAATTGAAATTGTAACTCTCATTTGCATTATACCCATGACTAATGCGACTGGAAAACCATTAGACAGATTTTTATACAGTTCACTGTAGTCTTTGTATGAAGTTACATTTCTCCAGTCCAAATTCACTGGCTAATATATGAGGACTAAAGATATGTTTTATTTAAAATATGATCACTGGAATAATTCCTTTTCTGCTAGTTTAGTTGAAGTCATATAAATGCAATTTTAACGTGCTTGCAAAATATTTTGTTAAACATTTTTCTGAATTTCTTGTGGTGGTGTAGTTGTTTGCTGTCTAGGAGATATGTTGTAAAACATAATTAAATGACTAATTTTACGGTTGCTGGTTTTTTCTTTAATCAAATATGCCTGATATTAACTTCTTATATTCTTTTCACTTTCCCAAATCTGAGTATTTTATTCAATTCTATTAAATATACTTGGTATGAAATATCTGTGTATGCTGTTACACCACAAATGCATGTATTCCTTCATTGTAACATTTGGTTGAATGCATATTTGGTAAGTACTTAAATCTTCAATTTTCATAATGTGTTGACATAGCAGAGGGGTGACTGCAAACATAAGAAGTTGCTAATCTGGTGGTAAATTTAGATATACAGCCCTCCATAGCAATTTTGCCCTCTGTCTTGTGGACTGCTGCTTCTCTGCAAGCTTTAATTTACCGAGAAAATTCAAGAAAAAAATCTGAGCTTTGATTATCTATGAAAATCTTCAAAACCTTGCAATAGTAGCTGTTGTGTGTTACTGGGTTTTTTTCAAATTTCTAACATGGTTGACATGGTGAAGTGCTGAAATCCTTCCCAAATAAAGGAAGGGGCATCTTGTCCTTACTGTCATTTTTTTTTAAGGTATAAATTTTCAATACAGAGACAGAAGTGTGCCTGATGCATTTTCTGACTCATCAGCTCTCAGAATAGCCTAACAGATTTGTTTTTTCTAATCCAAAGAGCGGGGCAGCAGAGGCAGAATACAGACCGACCACTCATTATGATCTAACCATGTCTGATATTTGTAATCCCAGAGAGTGTGGGAGTGGGCCCCACATTCCCTTTTCTGCTCCACAGTTTGATGAGATCACAAATACCCTTAAGGAAGAATGTGTTGCTAAAGAGGAATAAGGTGTGTTTTAAAGGTGGACAGTATCTTCTTCCTTTTGTGGGACTCGGAGAACATGGTGACAGGACCAGAGCAGGGCATGGGGTGGAGGAGTTCTCTGCTGACTGTGCTTTGCTGTTTTACACAGGCAAGTATTGTGTTTCCTTTTCTTCTCCTTTTTTTTTTCCTTTTTTTTTGGTACACATGACTTGTAATGGCTTCATGACAGTACACGAATCGGTTCTTCGTTTAAAACCCCATGTGCAGACGAGCACATTTGGCAGTACTTCTTAGCTGAAGTGCCCCTGAGCTGTGTGCCAGGTGGCAGGAAGGTGTCCACAGAGGAACCCTCCCTCTGGCACTGCTGCCACCTGACTTGCAGCCCACAGCACCACGCTTGGCTTCCCTCTTCTCCCCCTCACCTCCCCAGTCAAAAGGCTTAATCCATGTTATTTTTAGTTACTAGACTTGCAAATCATTCACAGATTTCCCCTCCGGTCTTGTATACCCAGCTCCTTCCTTGACATTTCCTCTTGGATATTGCATTGCTTTTTAAAAATAAATCTATCTAAAACCTCTCACATTTCCCTTCTCCACTCTGCTGTAAATCTGCCCTTCTGTCATAAGATCATCAGTCTCCTTAAAAACAAGAAAAGAAAATTGCTTGCGTAATCTCAGTGTCTTGCTGCACTGCTGTCAAGGCTGCTGGTGCTCTGCAAACCCAGTCCTTCCCTAGACTGGCTCACCTTGGGCACTGCTGTCCCCCTGTGCCCTCTTTGAAGGGCCTGTCCAAACAGCTGCTCGCAGTCTGTGCCAGTGGCAGAGTCATGTCCTCTCAACCCCCAAAACATGTTTCTGAGCAAGCTCACAGCCCCAGGCGAGACTGAGCTGCAGTATCCAGCTTGGCTCATCACTGCACTTTCATTGCCCCCTCTCCAGCCTCAGACCTGACCATTTTCTGTCTTCTTCCTGCAATGCTGCATCTCTTCTCCTCCAGACCTCATCTCTCTTTATTCCAGACCTTCGAGACTCGGAGGTTTACTTGCTTCCCAGTGCTATTTTTTGCAGTGCTTTGTCCTCAGTGCTGCAAGAAGAAGCTATCAACGGACAAAAATCAAGGAGATTGTATTGCATTAGACTGGTTTAAGAAGAAAAGAAAGGCAGTATCCCAAGCCAAAAGCTGTTTCCCATGTCTAATTTGAGCTTCACTAGAGAATTAGAAATATGTTATAATCAAGGTTTAAATAGTACTAAAAGGATTTTTTTCAGCTGTTCTTTGCCTTGTTTCTTGAAGCTTTTAACTTTGATGCTCTATGAAGAAGGACATGTGGGTGCTGATTGGTGAGAGGATGGACATGACCTGGCAATGTGCACTTGTAGCCCAGAAAGCCAAACATGTCCTGGACTGCATCCAAAGCAGCGTGGGCAGCAGGGTGAGGGAGGGGACTCTGCCTCTCTGGTCTGCCCTTGTGAGACCCCGCCTGGAGAGCTGCATCCAGCTCTAGGACCCCCGCATAAGAAGGGTGTGGACCTGCTGGGGTGAGTGCAGAGGAGAGCCACAAAGATGATTACAAGGATAGAGAACCTCTCCTCTGAGGAAGGGCTGCGGGAATTGCAGTTGTTCAGCCTGGAGAAGAGAAGGTTTGGGGATTACCTGATTGTGGCCTTCCAGTACCTGAAGGAGGCCTACAAGAAAGATGAGGAGAGTCTGTTTAGAAGAGCATGTAGTGACAGGACAAGGGGAAATGGCTTCAAACTTAAAGAGAGTAGGTTTAGATTAGATATTTGGAAGGAATTCCATACTGTGGGGGTGGTGAGGCACTGGCACAGGTTGAACAGAGAAATTGCAGATGCCCCATCTCTGCAAGTGTTTAAGGCCAGGTTGGATGGAGCTCTGAGCAACTCGACCTAGTGAAGTGTTGGAATCAGATGATCTCCAAGGTCCCTCCCAACCCAAGCCATTTTATGATTCTATGATTTTCTCTGTGAAATCATTTGTCACTCAATAAAAAACCCAGTTTCTTCTTAAATAAATGAGTACACAGGCACTTTTCTGCACAAGTAGTGAGATCAATTGTCTGAACCATAGAGAGCTGTACTTCTAACAACAGAATGAAAGCCAAAGTACTTCTGATTTAGAATGGAGACCTCTTGGTCTTCAGAGGAAAAATCTGGACATCTTCAATTAACTGTGTTATTACTATCATCCTATTGATTATGGTTTATTTCTGTATGCATATTCTTTGCCATTAGGCAGGGCAACAGCTTGCCAGGGGTAAGAGCCCTTCTCTTGCTTGCCCATACCACAGGATACATAAATCAGGTAATAGCAGATTGCACCACTGTTTTTGATTATGAGTTCTTATCTTCTTTAGCAAAATGTGGAGTATTGGTTTTATTTTTATCTTATGCTGTGGCACAAATTTTGGAAATTCCGGGTATTTTATGAGAAGTGCATGCATGATAGAAATATCCCAACTAATGGCACTTAGTAAATCCCCTATGTCTAATCAGCTGCAAACTTGCAAAAGGTAGGGAGTGCAAGAGGAATTTAAAGAATGTCAGCAGCATCATTCTATATCCTGATACTTTTTTGTATATATACTTATAAATATTTTTGCATAAATACATTTTAAAGAAATTCCAAGCCACAGGGTAACAATGCAGAAAAGGCCATAGCTCATGTATGTTCAGTGCAGCAGAGGACAATGCTTGAGGATGATATATCTGTATATACCTCTCCCTAGTAGCTCCTAAAGCAAATATATAAGTGACTTAGAGAGTATTAGAAGTAAGAGAACACAGAGAATAGTTTGGGTTGAAAAGCATCTTTAAAGGTCACTTAGTCCAACCCCCCTGCAATGAGCAGGAACTGCTTCAACTCAATCAGGTTGCTCAGAGCCCTGTCCCATCTGACTTTGAATTTCTCCAGGGATGGGGCATCCACAACCCCTCTGGGCAATCTGTGACAGTGTTTCACCACCCTCATTGTAAAAAACATCTTCCTTAGATCTAAGCTGAATCTACCCTCTTTTAGTTTAAAACCATTGCTCCTTGTCCTTATTGCCACAGGCCCTGCTAAAAAAGTCTGTCCCCATCTTTCTTGTTGAGTCCTTTCAGTTACTGAAAGGCTCCTCTAAGGTCTCCCAGGAGCCTTCTCTTGTCTCAGCCTTTCCTCATAGGAGAGAAGTTCCATCCATCTGATCATCTTTGTGACCCTCCCCTGGACCTGCTTAAACATGCCCATGTCTTCCCTGTGCTGAGGACTTCAGAGCTGGATGCCGTGTTCCAAGTGGGATCTCCCCAGGGGAAGTAGAGGGGCAGAATTATTAAGTGCAACTTATTGTACTTTATGTTCAGATCAAGGCTTTTCTAGGCCATTTATGCAGGGTCTTGGGAATACATTACTTCCTTGTTTTGCTTTGCTTGCATGTACAGCTTTTGCTTTCCCTGTTAAACTGTCTTTATCTCAACACATGAGGTTTTTAGCTTTTATCCCTCCGATTTTCCCTCTTGTCCCACTGGTGGGAGAGTGAGCAAGGGCTGTGAGAGGCTTGGCTGCCAGCTGAGGTTAAACCTTGACACCTGTTAATGTACTCACATCCAGTTGCAGTTTGCTTATATGCCTCGTATAAGCTAAACAGTTATTTGATTTGTTTGTGTGTGATCCCAGTGCCTTGACTTGCAGGGAAAATATCTGTTTTCACACAGGTGGAATACTTTTTATGTTTTTGTAAGCTGGTCAGTCATACGACGACATTGTTAGCCACGTACACACCATCTTCTTAGAAAATACTTTATCTTTGTCATCCTCCGCATCACTAAGGATTTATGTTTATAAAGTGGGAAAATAGTTACTAAAGGACATTTTGTATTTATAGTACTGATCTCTATTTTGATTTAAAAAAAAAGATTCAAGTTCTCCTTCCTGACTTCTGTGCTGTCTTGAGAGTGAAGTGGGTTTATTTTTTTGCTTTACACGTGACAGGCCATTATGATTTGTCTCTACATGTACCAAACAATACATTTCAGTTTTGCTGTATGGCAATGTCTCAATTCTGTCAAGCATGAGCCAGACATGTAGGACATAAAATTCAGGTCTTGCTGCTGATATCTACAAATGTGAGCAATCTATGATGATTTAAAAGAAACAGAAAACAGAGTCAATAAAACCTGCACATTGGTATGACTGAAGTGTTTGTGGTACCCAAGGAGAAGGAAAGGATAGCAGCCACTCCAGCACAGAAGGAGTGTAATAGAGCAGGTGTCCTGCTGTGCTTGCTGCAGATGTATCCTTAGTCATAGATCAACTATATTGATGTTTTTATTTCCTTCCTCAACTTAGGAGTCCACATGCCCATAGTATCTTTTTTATGCTTGAGGTAAACCGTAAGACTATAGAGGCTGATCAGCAAAATGCACCTTTGTGGTAAACTTTATTTCCCAGTTAAGGGTAGGGTAGAAGGAGAAAAAAAAAGCTAATACATGTTTCTAAAACATTGGAGATTTGGAAATTCATCTGTAGGTTTTTTCTTCTGATATCCTCTTTATTTTTCATACTATGTACTGAGTCCTTTAGTCAGATAACAAGGAAAGAGGCACAATTTTATTTGTTTAACAGTTTTCTTTCATTTTAAAATTGTCTACCTACCGCTGTATACATTACACACATCATAAAACATCATTTTCTAGCCCAATTGCTATTTTATTGTGTCTTTTCAGTACATATTTGGGCTGTGATCTGAAAGACTTCTGATTTTGTGAAGATGCTACCTTCCTTAGGAACCAGTAGTTTTTAAGAAGCAAACCAAAGTAGTTAAACTTACTTTTAAAAACTTTTTAAACTTGAATACAGTACTTCATTTTTTTGCTAATAAAAACATGCATTGTGAATATTCTTAGCAATTTTTCTTCTGAATACTGGATTTGTTTGCTGTTCTTCGGTCAGATTAGCTCTGTTTTTAATAAAAGGTAGATAAATACTTATCACTTTCAGATTAAGATAATGAGGAAATTAAATTTTCCTCTACAGACTTTGTTTGTATTTAAAATAGCTGCCTCCATAGCTTATATATTTTTAATTTTTTTTAAGTTGCCCATTTAATTTCAGTGGAACACACAAATGAATGTGCCGACAGGAATCTGTGAGATGGGAAAAGCTGATACCCCACCTCCCATACTGGAAAGACCAAAGCTCAGCCGGGCTTTTTTATTTCCTCAGCTTCAATGGACAGATGCAATAATGGGCGAGGAGGGGGCCATAAGAATCTCAAATGTCTTCTCCACAAGCGAGCTGAGATCATCTCAAGCTCCTGGAAAGCAGGACCTGGGGTTACAGCCCATCTGAGCCAGCCATGAGGACCCCCTGATCACTGGCCCAAGTCCCCCTTAGGGCAGCAGTGGCAGACTAAAGCAGCTTGATTTTTGCCTGGGAGGAGTCAGAAGATGCCACTCCTGTCTTAAGCATTTCCTACCAAAGCTATTCTCACAGGCTTGGTGTGGTGGGCTGGAGATTGGACCTCACTTCGCATTTTGTGATATGACAAATAAACCTCCTTTTTCCACTTAAACTGCAGTGCCGCTGGGACCATCCTACAGCACTGCCCTCTATGTTTTATACCAGCACCTTTTCTTTTTACAGCCACCTCTTCTAACCAAGCTGCTGACACATTTGGGGTTATTTTGGGCTTAAATCTTTCTGACTTCAAACCAATAGCTATTTTATTATCTCGATTTTACCTCATAGGCCATCTGACTAACTTGAAAAGCAAAGGAAGCTAATCCGTTACTGTTGTGATTTAGGAGAGCAGGGAATCCACTGAGAGGTGTGCAGAAGGTTGTCTTTAAAGTAATGAGGTTTGAAAACCTTTCTGTTTACAGTCAGCAGATCAACATTCAGAAAACACACCTTTAAACCACTTGTTTGCACTTCATTATAAAATACTGGAAAATCCAATCTCTTTTATTCAGATTTGTGGTATTCCTTCTATATTCTGCCTTCAGTTCTGAGGATTGCTAGCATGCAGTTTTGTTAAAGAAATCTTCAGATCATATTCATTGTGTCAAAAGAAAAAAATTAATGAAGGTCAAGTCTATTGGCAGTCTTCATCCATTTCAGTTAGGAAATGAAATAAGTTTTGACAGTGATACTGATATTATTTGTCCTCAGCACAGAAGTGTGTATGGTAGTTTATGCTTTATCACTTGTGATAATCTCCTCGTGTTTTTCTTTATTTTTTTTCTCTAACATAATTAGCATTCCACTGCATAGAGAACAGTTCTTTCTTTATCTGTTTGCTCTTCCGTGCTCTCAAGTTTCTCTCACTGTATTCATTTATGAATAGAAACAGTCAAATAAATAGAGGACAGCAACTTCTATCTGATCAGTTCTGCCGTGGCAAAAATGGTTTCAAAATTTATCTGAGAACTTATCTTTCTGATTGAGCTACCATAGCAAAATAGAAAATGGCTTCATGTTTCCCTTGTTTCAGAAAGTTGTGCATACATTTAACAGCTGACTCTATTTCAGATTCCAAAGTACAGATTGCTGCTTTTAATTTCTCTGATAAAAAGGAAAGTAATATTACATAGCCCCTCAGTTCTTGAAATGTATAAACATTTCTCATAAAAATCCAGCAGCTCATTTTCAATTAATTGTAATAAATTAACCATGACAAAGCGATGGTAGTTTTCATGAAAATTTGATTTGGATCTGCTACAAGCGGATGTGCATTACTTATGGCAGACCACCACAATGACAGAGGCATGTGTTTCAGAAATCTGTCAAGGTAGTTACTTTCTGGCGTGGTTTTCAGGCACTTTCAGTATGTCCCTGAAATATACTTCTCTTGTGCTGCTGCAACAATTGTGGCAGCAGCACCACAACTGCCCATTTCTTCCTCGTGTGGACTCTCTCCCACGCCCCAATCTTTCTCCCTAAACAAGAAAAAGGTATTCTAGACAGAAAACCCCACACTTGATATAGGTTGTGTTTGGCTTGTGGAAACACAGGCTTTTCATCCATTGGTGGCTGGAGATGAATGCTAAAAACATTCAAATATATCCGTATTGAATATTAAAAACAGTATTAAAAACTGTGTTTTAGGACTTCGTCCAAAAAGGACACTACGCTTGGTGCTATGGACAGGAGAAGAGCAAGGAGGAATAGGTGCCAAGCAATACTATCAGTTGCACAAGGTAAATATGTCTTTTCAATATTTTCTTGACAGCAGTTTTCTCCCCAGTCTTGTGACTGGAATACTGTTTTTGTCAAAATGTTCAGCTTAACATCTAACCAAAACCAGTGATTCCAGTTCTGCCTGAAAGTATATTTTCTGGGTTTAATCATGAATGTAAACCTAATTTTACATTTAACAGTAAGCGATGCAACCACACATGCGTGTGTTCTGCTTGACCTCAGATACTCTGTCACAAAAGTGTTCTGAAACAATTATTTCATGATGATATCTGTCAGAGCTTTCAAACATAGCTAACCTTCTGAGAATGAATGATGAATGGTCCACATATGTTTGCAATATAAAGAAATTTTGTTTCCCTTACATATTTCTGCTTCATTGCATTTTCCCATAATATTTTGCAATGTAAAGCATAAAATAATACAAAGAAAAATATTTGCTATCTTATCTTGATAGTGTGTAATCTATAATGCACTTTGCCAGTTGTTAGTTTTGTAGGATCTGGAACATCCTAAAAGGGTGATTTCTGGTGATGCAAAGAACACACAAACTCTATGACTTATGGCTATGAGGATAAAAATATCACATCTGTCTCTCCTGCCAACAACTGCCATTTCAAAGTATATCATGAGATAAAGGGCAGTTGCCAAAACTATTTTGGAGGTAAGTCTTTGGAGTATGTGTGTGTTTGGGTTTTTTTTCCACAAAAAAATTATGCTGTACCTGTATAACTATTCTAAAGTAGTTATCTTTTACTCTTTTCCCTAATTAAGTAGTATAACTCTCAACACTGGTTTATACATCCAAGGCAGAGACAAGGTGAATGCAAATGTGCCTAGGAAGTTGCCTGCTCTACAACAGTATGAAAGCAGACTTAGAAGCAATTCTTAAGAGCATATTTTTAATGCTAAGCAACCTATCAGAACAAATAAATGGAAACCTCACTTGAATCAAATTCATTGTGATGAACCAAATTAGATCATCTTGCATCTGCAATAGAGTTGTCAGAGATAGGTTTAGAGAACTTAGAGTTTTCTGGCTAACTGATGAACAATCAAATATTTCTCCCTAACTAGTTTAGTATTTCTAAGAAGTATATTTAACTACCCACATATAATGTTGTACCTCCTTGTATCTCCAAATTATAGGGATTACTCAGCTCTGTCATTTATTTGGAAGAGATATCCAAGAGCTTGCTTTCTCAGCTTCAGGGAGGTGACAGGTTGCAGTTTAGTATATATTAAGGACTCTGGATTTACCACTGGTACTCTGATATTCAGCAGGACTAAACTAGAATAAAATATTCTGGAATAGGTAGCACATGAAAGAGATGCTTCTTATGTACAGAAGTGCATTTTGGAGGAGCTGGAAGGATGCTCTGTGCCTAATGCGCACCACTCAGCAGAAATGTATCTGAAGATTTACCCCTGTAGATTTCCATGTTGGACAATAAGATCCATCCTATCTATAGTGGTGATGTCAGCAACACATGAAATTGTCTCATGCATGTCTCATCTTTTGCCGAAGTGGCTTCATTTCACTGTTGTCTCAAAGATTTCTATTCAGAAATAATACCAAAAAGCAGACCTAAGGATCAAATGGAGAAATATAAAGCAGGCTGGGTGTTGTTTACAAGATATTTGGTTACTTTGCTTTTAAAATAGTTGAGACAAAGATGTGTCTCAGTTCTTGCTCTGCTGGTGAGATTCCATCTGGATGTTGTGCTCTGCAAAGAAAGCCCTGTCTGACTTAACAGTTTGTAATTTACATGGAGAATTTAAGCAGAAATGACATCCGTCTGTTGTTTGTTGTTCTTGTTTCCCCCCTGCCATGTGATCTGGCATAATTATAAATCGGTTTGATTATAGGACATTGCATTACTCATAACAATGAAATAAAGTTGATTAATACTGTACATTAAATTTAGCATGAAAAATAACTTAACCTTTTAATGATTTACGTGCTCGAATTTCTGGCAATTAGGATAGTATGGCACACAAATTGCTTGCTGATGGTAATGAGTACAAGTTAAATAAGAGTGGTATTTAAAGATGCCTTGTTGAATGAAAGACAGCCTGTATGACTCATCTACATAGCTGGACTTATGAGTTTAGTTCGCTACAAACAAGTAGAAATATGAATGCAGTAATTCAGCACAGGCAGACATGGGTTTCCTTGACATTGTAAATTACCTCCTCATGTCAGTGGAAATGTGGCAAGGGAGAAGAAATGAAGACAATATAGTACTGGACAAGTACAGATACTCTTATTTTTGTCACTTATTTATTATTTCTTTCAATTTAAGTTCAGGTCCTTCTTCCTCATCCATCATTGTAGGTTGTCACTGCTAGAAAATGGATAAGTTACTGCAGAAATAACTGAGATAGCAGCATAATGGTTTTACTATGGTGCCAATAATTAACACACATCCCCGTGTAATAGCATTATTTATAATGCTCAAGTCTTTCTCTAGATCCCAGTATTATCATTTCTGATTATTAAAGCTACTGATAGGGTATATTAGCTGTTCAGAGCTTTATGAGAGTGTAAGAGCTGCCATATTGTGTTGATCAAAAGCTCTAGTGCTCTAGGCAGTCAGGGCTAGTGCTGTCTCCTGTTTCTGATAGCATCCAGTAAATATGTGCTTAGAAAAAGCATATTTGCTCAACTGCAGTCAGGTGAAGCTCAGACACATACCTTATTCACACAGCAATTCTTTCAGTTTATCAAATATTTTTCTGGAGAGCGTCACATGGTCCTCGTCCACTGTTTTCTTTGCATGATTTTTCCTAGCCATTTCCAAGAGTTGAAAGCCCTGTGTCTTTTAGCAGTTTCAGTGCCTCCATTAGTGCAAGGGTACCTGCCTCCCACCAGGACAGCACAGAGCACCTGCTGGTGCTCTTTCTTTGACCATGGGGTAGAAGCCCCTCAGGGGAATTACCAGCACCTTTGCTTCCAAAATAGATACCTGTTGAAGCGCTCACTGCTTTTAGCTGTTAGCCAATAAACAGGTTTAATCCCAGACTAGAAAAAGGGTTGATTTTCCTTAACATTAAAGCTCTTCATCTTGATCAAGAGCAGTGAAATTAAAGAATTTAAGAGCAAATCTGACTCCAGAGCTTGGAGTTTGACACTACATCTGAAGTCTTCTTCCAGTGCTTAGCGTTGTGCGACTCAGTTGCTGCTCTTACGTACAGACAATACAGTAAATAACTTCAGAATCATGAAACATTGCAACACTACTTTCTTATACAAGTTGAATGGAAGAACTGAAGGAACATCATTCTAGAAGGCCTCATGATGCAACTCTTCAGTACAGATTCTCCTACAACCTTTAACAACAATACTTGAGTGCCCTCAACCAGGGTTGAGATTTTTGTGTGTTTACTCTTACACTGTCTTCGTGAAGGGAGAAAGAAATACATGTAATGAAGTGTCTGTCCTCCTTTGGACTAAATTCTGTGAAAGGTCTGTGTACCATGAAACAAGGTTACAGTTATTTACCCAGCTGAATTAAGGGACTATGAATGACTGATAATATTTATTTTGGAATAGAAGTATTGTGTACAATCTCTCGGGAAAGCAAATACATTTTATAATTAGAAGACTAAGAGATCCTAGGCCACATTCAAATTTACTTCAGTAACTTGGTTGTGATCACTGGAGACATTAACATATTATGAATTCAATTCAAACCCCATTACAGAAGGCATTCTTAAAATATTTCTGCATGTTGGTATTCCTATCTTAACGATATTTACAGTACTTACCTCAATTTCTGGTGCAAATGCCATACAGTGTGGCTGTGCTGCCACCATATCAGGATGCCGTCAGCAGCTCTGCCAGGTCGGCTGCTTGGGGCGGCACGTGGGCCTGGATGCAGAGAGCCCAGGGTCTCGCGCTATGCCCTGACCACAGCAGGAAAACACTAAAGTGGTCGAGAACGCAGCTTCCACTCGATGGGGCTTCCCCCAGGCTGGTGGGAGACGCGCCAGCAGAGATAAAGGAGAGAGGAGCAATCTGCTGCTTGGATTCCAGAGAGTTTAATCTTCTGAAGGCGCAAGAGCAGTGAGATGATACACCTGGAAGTTACAGGCTTTTTTATACTGGGACATAGGGAGGCGGAGTGAGGGGTATAATCCAATAGGGAAAGGGAACATGGGAGGGATCAACAGGGAAACAGCCAGTGAGGACGGAACAGGAGAGGGATTACAGACAACCAATAGGGAGCTGAAGCCAGGGCTGCAAGGAGGCTGTGAGAACTCGCAATTCACGATGCAACAATACAGTGTTTTAGCTTTTTAGTAAAGGTTTAGCTATATGATAAATATCAGTCACCAGTGTTTACTATGGTTTCTTTTTTGTATTTATTACCAAGATCTGATATTTTGCTTGAACTGTGTCTGCATGAAAACAGGACTTTCAGAAATGCTGGCATTTCTTTTGTACTAGTTTAAGTAGTCTTTGTTGATGCTCACATGAGATTTCTACTGTGATTTGCTAATGAGTTGCTTTCTCTAAGAAGCAAATATTCAAAAAATATCACTTTCAGGTGAAATGATTCTTCCACGGAAAATATTGGCTCCTCAAAACCATAGTTTTCAGAATCCTTTATATCCTGAGGTACCAAGTACTCTGGTGAAATGTAAGACATGAATATTTGTCTGATTTGAACCAAACATATCAAGGACTTTAATGGGGATTCTTTTATCCCAACAAAATGTGTTGACCATTAGCCTTTTGACTCTCTTCAGGCAATATTCTCCATAATCAAAAATTATGTAAAATTACTGCTGCCTTTCTAGGTCACTGATGTCCTGTTGATCCCTTTCCTTGCAAAGGGAAAGAAATGCAGAAAGAGCGAAGTGTCCATTTGCAAAACTACAGAAAGTAATTGCACTGTGGTTTCCAGTATCACAACAGGCAGCTCCACTGATTGTATTAAGCACAGTAAAGATAGAGTAGTTATAGAATTATATTTTACACAAGTTCTAGGTCCATAGGAATTCATAATTCTTGGTATTTAAGAATCAGATTCCTTGTAAAAGCTGCAGAAAAAGACGGATTTTGGTAAAACACAAGCCCAGGTTTATTCCTTATACTGCCTGAAGCATGGAAGACTCCGAATCAGTCATGACAGAGTATCTCCTGGTCTTCATTCCATGTAGACAAAATTCATACATGTCTAGTGTTAGAAAAACTTTTCTCTGTGCATCTTTCCTCTCTTTCTCTCATGTGAATAGCAGAGCTTCCAGTTGAATCTGGTAGAGACATCTTCTGAGGATAGCTGCTTCCAGTGCGTACTTTTGGCAGATTTGCCCAACCATAGGTCCATTGGGATGTCTGACTGTCGGAACATCTCAAGGGAGGATTGCACACTCCCTGCACCTGTGCAAGGTGTCAAAAATTATGAATGTGCTGTGATAATTTCTAAGGTGGTGCAAATTTGTTTTCACTTACCTTTGGTTGAAAGTTGCAGAAATACTCATTAGCTTCCTGAAAGAGTAAACATCATCTTTGGTTGAAAGATGTAAACCATAATTTTTAATTTTGGTAGTGTTGCCCATTTTCTAGTGAAAATCTAAATCCTTTCAGGAAAAGGACAGTGGTGGGATGGTCATTCAGAATCATAGACATTGTTTTGATATGTTTCTATTTGAGCAGTAAAAGGTCTAAAGTTATGGAACGTTTTCCAGGAAGAGCACTTCTCTTTGATATGCCCCTTTGTCAAAGAAAAAACCTCCTAAGACAAGACGTCAGACATATCTTACTTAGCCTGCTGTCATGTTCAGAGCTGTCTGCTTTTTCTCGTCTATCATCCCAGGGAACTTAAAATACTGAATGGTCATCTCTGTGAGTGCTGGCAAGTCATCATAGAGGAAACAGTTGCAATATTGTGCAAGGCAAGACATGCCAATAGTATGTTTTTACTGAGTGAAATTCTAATAAGTACATGACCAAATTGCTCCAGGGCTGTTGAAGTTACTGGGACTTCTGTCATTTGGCTTCTCAGAGGTCAGAACTTGTAACTGTCATACAGAACAAACTGTTCTACCTTTAGACTTTTTTACATACTGCTTTCCCAAAAAATGTAGCAGAAAAATATTTTATCTTGTAACAAAAGGATGAGCCTTATTCACACCTTGTCATCTAGCAAAAATTATGCTAATCTTCAGATTTACAGCAGCTTTCTCCCATATAATGATGGGATAATTTACAAAAATGAATAACTCACAGTGTTCCCGATTTTCCCTATCTTCATTCAAAAAGAGTGTAAATGGTGTGATCACGCTTGTGGCCGGTGGTTATTGGGCCTTGATGCTGGCACATCTCTGCTTCCCAACAGCTGTTGTGGTGTTTCTTTCTCTAGTTTCAATTTATGCTGTTTTGCTTCATTAAATTACCTTTCATACTAAACAGCAACTCAAAATTACACTATATCATGTTTATATATTATTAAATACTTAGAGGATGTTATTTATTTTACTTTTTTTTCTTTTCTAGCTGTCACATGCCCTTAGGTGTTTCCAGTGTTTTTTCTTGTCTTTCCTGTAGTCTTAGTTGACAGCCTAACAAAGCTGGTTGCTGATTTAAACCTTCTTTTAGTACCACAAGTGGGATGACCATCACTTCCCTGTGAGTTCTACGACATGGTTGTTGCCATGCTATACTTGTTTCCCGACTGCTTTGAGACAAATACTGGAATACAAGTGTTGTTGTTTCTTAAAGTGAAGTGTAAATCAGTAACAGAAAGCTGAAAGCACAGTGTCAGAATTACTGATGTCCTTTATCACTGGAACAAATGAACCATTAGTCAAGGACAGTGCTTTGTCATTACAGCCTTCAGTGTTATTCCTGTAAAGTGGTGATTTTTCTCAGTGGAACAAAAGAGAAAATGAGTAAATGAGCTGTTGGACAAGTAATACTCTATTTTAAACAGCCCCAGAGTGCTGAAGGCTTTTAAGATAGTTGTTCCCTGCATTATACTTTCAGGTATGTCCCCACTTTAGCTGGGTAAGAGGGATTTCCATTAGTGACTCAGTGGATTAGTCATGAGATGCTGGAGTCTAGTTTAACATCTGGTAAGAATTAACAATTGGGCTTTTGACTGAATCAGTAGCTACTGTAGGGTATACCTGCTTGGGATTGCCAGTGTCTATCCTAGAAGGAACATTTCCTACCAATAGAAGTACCAGTCATACATATTACAAGGGTTTGTTTTCTTAATGGAAGGAGTTTACTGCAATTACAGGCTAAATGGCAGATCCCAGAGGGTGGGACAGTAATCAGTGGCATAGGGTCTAGTTGGGGCCTGTCACTGGTGGTATCCCCCAGGGTTCAATACTGGGGTCAGTATTTAACTTTTCATCAATAACTTGGATGAAGGGGCAGAGGCCTCCTCAGCAAGTTCCCCAAGAACACAAAGCTGGGAGGAGTGGCCGATACCTCAGAGTGCTGTGCAGCCCTTCAGAAGGGCCTTGACAGGCTGGAGAGATGGGCAGAGAAGAACCACCTGAAATTCAACAAAGGGAAATGCAGGGTCCTGCACCTGGGGCACCCCAGGCACCAGTACAGGATGGGAACCAACCTGCTGGAAAACAGCTTCATGGAGAAGGACCTGGGGGACCTGAAGGACAACAAGCTGTCCATGAAGTGGTATCCATTCTGTGATTCTGTGATTTCATGTTACCAGGTTTTTGCCTTAGAGATGACAAGTACTTACATTTTTAGTTTTGCTCAGCAGAGGTAAAAATAGATTGATTATAGAGAAAACAGAAATAAAAGGAATTAAAACTAAAAAGCTGTCCACCAAGTAGTGGTGTGCCCTTGGGGCCAAGAAGGCCAAAGGTATCCTGGGGTGCACTAGGAAGAGCATTGCTAGCAGGTTGAGGGAGGTGATCCTGTACCTCTGCTCAGCCCTGGTGAGGCCACATCTGGAGCACAGCTTCAGTTCTGGGCTCCTCAGTACAAGAGAGATGTGGAGATCCTGAAGCAGGTCCAGCAGAGGGTGAAAAAGATGATAAGGTGAGAAGACATGACTGAGAGGGAACCTCATCAGTGTCTGTCAGTATCTGAAGGGAGGGTGCCAAGAGGATGGAGCCAGGCTCTTCTCAGTGGGCCCAAGCAACAGGACAAGAGGCAATGGGCAGAAACTGATGCACAGGAAGTTCACCTGAATATGAGGAAGAACTTCTTTATTTGTGCAGGTGCAGTGGAACAGGCTGCCCAGAGAGGTGGTGGGGTCTCCCTCACTGGAGATATTCAAGAACCATCTGGACACAATCCTGTGCCATGTGTGCTAGGATGGCCCTGCTTGAGCAGGGAGGTTGGACCAGATGACCCACTGTGCTCCCTTCCAACCTTATCCATTCTGTGATTCTGTGATTTCATGTTACCAGGTTTTTGCCTTAGAGATGACAAGTACTTACATTTTTAGTTTTGCTCAGCAGAGGTAAAAATAGATTGTTTATAGAGAAAACAGAAATAAAAGGAATTAAAACTAAAAAGCTGTCCACCAAGTAGTGGTGTGCCCTTGGGGCCAAGAAGGCCAAAGGTATCCTGGGGTGCACTAGGAAGAGCATTGCTAGCAGGTTGAGGGAGGTGATCCTGTACCTCTGCTCAGCCCTGGTGAGGCCACATCTGGAGCACAGCTTCAGTTCTGGGCTCCTCAGTACAAGAGAGATGTGGAGATCCTGAAGCAGGTCCAGCAGAGGGTGAAAAAGATGATAAGGTGAGAAGACATGACTGAGAGGGAACCTCATCAGTGTCTGTCAGTATCTGAAGGGAGGGTGCCAAGAGGATGGAGCCAGGCTCTTCTCAGTGGGCCCAAGCAACAGGACAAGAGGCAATGGGCAGAAACTGATGCACAGGAAGTTCACCTGAATATGAGGAAGAACTTCTTTATTTGTGCAGGTGCAGTGGAACAGGCTGCCCAGAGAGGTGGTGGGGTCTCCCTCACTGGAGATATTCAAGAACCATCTGGACACAATCCTGTGCCATGTGTGCTAGGATGGCCCTGCTTGAGCAGGGAGGTTGGACCAGATGACCCACTGTGCTCCCTTCCAACCTTATCCATTCTGTGATTCTGTGATTTCATGTTACCAGGTTTTTGCCTTAGAGATGACAAGTACTTACATTTTTAGTTTTGCTCAGCAGAGGTAAAAATAGATTGTTTATAGAGAAAACAGAAATAAAAGGAATTAAAACTAAAAAGCTGTCCACCAAGTAGTGGTGTGCCCTTGGGGCCAAGAAGGCCAAAGGTATCCTGGGGTGCACTAGGAAGAGCATTGCTAGCAGGTTGAGGGAGGTGATCCTGTACCTCTGCTCAGCCCTGGTGAGGCCACATCTGGAGCACAGCTTCAGTTCTGGGCTCCTCAGTACAAGAGAGATGTGGAGATCCTGAAGCAGGTCCAGCAGAGGGTGAAAAAGATGATAAGGTGAGAAGACATGACTGAGAGGGAACCTCATCAGTGTCTGTCAGTATCTGAAGGGAGGGTGCCAAGAGGATGGAGCCAGGCTCTTCTCAGTGGGCCCAAGCAACAGGACAAGAGGCAATGGGCAGAAACTGATGCACAGGAAGTTCACCTGAATATGAGGAAGAACTTCTTTATTTGTGCAGGTGCAGTGGAACAGGCTGCCCAGAGAGGTGGTGGGGTCTCCCTCACTGGAGATATTCAAGAACCATCTGGACACAATCCTGTGCCATGTGTGCTAGGATGGCCCTGCTTGAGCAGGGAGGTTGGACCAGATGACCCACTGTGCTCCCTTCCAACCTTATCCATTCTGTGATTCTGTGATTTCATGTTACCAGGTTTTTGCCTTAGAGATGACAAGTACTTACATTTTTAGTTTTGCTCAGCAGAGGTAAAAATAGATTGTTTATAGAGAAAACAGAAATAAAAGGAATTAAAACTAAAAAGCTGTCCACCAAGTAGTGGTGTGCCCTTGGGGCCAAGAAGGCCAAAGGTATCCTGGGGTGCACTAGGAAGAGCATTGCTAGCAGGTTGAGGGAGGTGATCCTGTACCTCTGCTCAGCCCTGGTGAGGCCACATCTGGAGCACAGCTTCAGTTCTGGGCTCCTCAGTACAAGAGAGATGTGGAGATCCTGAAGCAGGTCCAGCAGAGGGTGAAAAAGATGNCCCAGGCACCAGTACAGGATGGGAACCAACCTGCTGGAAAACAGCTTCATGGAGAAGGACCTGGGGGACCTGAAGGACAACAAGCTGTCCATGAAGTGGTATCCATTCTGTGATTCTGTGATTTCATGTTACCAGGTTTTTGCCTTAGAGATGACAAGTACTTACATTTTTAGTTTTGCTCAGCAGAGGTAAAAATAGATTGTTTATAGAGAAAACAGAAATAAAAGGAATTAAAACTAAAAAATTAAAAATAGGANATCCTGAAGCAGGTCCAGCAGAGGGTGAAAAAGATGATAAGGTGAGAAGACATGACTGAGAGGGAACCTCATCAGTGTCTGTCAGTATCTGAAGGGAGGGTGCCAAGAGGATGGAGCCAGGCTCTTCTCAGTGGGCCCAAGCAACAGGACAAGAGGCAATGGGCAGAAACTGATGCACAGGAAGTTCGCCTGAATATGAGGAAGAACTTCTTTATTTGTGCGGGTGCAGTGGAACAGGCTGCCCAGAGAGGTGGTGGGGTCTCCCTCACTGGAGATATTCAAGAACCATCTGGGCACAATCCTGTGCCATGTGTGCTAGGATGGCCCTGCTTGAGCAGGGAGGTTGGACCAGATGACCCACTGTGCTCCCTTCCAACCTTATCCATTCTGTGATTCTGTGATTTCATGTTACCAGGTTTTTGCCTTAGAGATGACAAGTACTTACATTTTTAGTTTTGCTCAGCAGAGGTAAAAATAGATTGTTTATAGAGAAAACAGAAATAAAAGGAATTAAAACTAAAAAATTAAAAATAGGAGAAGTATTGGCAAAGATTGTGCCTAATTGTGTATTCATTGAAAATAGCAAGCTATAGAAAGCAAATTTTCCCATGAAGTATTTATTGTAATGTTTCATTTAAAAATTCAGTTGAAGAGCTAAAGATGACATGATAAAGAGAGATGACCTCCTCTGTGACCGAGTCATAAGAAGGCAAAGGATAAAAGTCTGTTTTGATGTTCAGAGAATTAGGCAGCAGGTTACACAAAGAAGCTTTTATTTTCTGGTGAATACCAAGAGAAGTGCCACAATATCAAGATGCAGCAAATGAGATTACTTTCTGAAAAAAATTACATACTGAGTTTAAAATGCTTATTTAAATGGTACATTCACTAGGAGAATGACTGAAGGAAACAGCTGAGCCTGTAGTTATTTTTTTAAATCTTTCTGGTTTGTTTGCTGTTCCCTTGAATTAGTCAAGGGGCAATGTATGGTCTCACCCCACTTTGTTAATGGCAGTTATTCCTGCGTCATAGATGGCAAATGATGACAAAGCATCTTCACTATTTTTAAGCAGTATATTTTAAGCATGTTCTCCAGCATGTGTTTCTTTCTGTGTAAGTAGAAATGTCAATGTAGATGTACAAAAATGGGAATGAGGAAACTGATCTAACTTTTTTTAAGACTGCAACTTTCAAATTCGATGGTGAGTAGTTCTATAAGTAATCCTATCTTCTAGGGGACCAAATAGGGAAAAAGCTTCCTCAAGGACACATGGTACTTCAAGTAGCTGTGACCTGTTTCTTTTTTGTTCCCCAGTGAAGTCAGTTTGTCTCCCTAGAGTGTCCTGTTTTCGTGCCTCTCCAGCACGTTCTCAGAACTGAATAGCTTTCTTACAGAACAACAATATGGTGTAATGTATTGTGGGTGGTTTGTTTACTCATTTTCATATTAAAAACACATGCAAACATTTATGTGAGAAAACACAACTGAAGAGTGCAGCAGTGCTGCAATACTAGCAGTTTATGAAGTTCTCGAACATAGGGATTCTGTTGTTTTGAGTGATAAATAAGATTTTTTCTAGGTATCCACATTGTTCCCATGCTCACTCTTCACCTCAGTTCACTGCCCTTAATAGTCCCTTCCCCTGGCCTTACTGCTTCTCCTCATTTCAGCTGCTCTGAAAATGGGCACAAGTCCTCCTTTGGAGAGTTGACCAAAGAGGCTGAATACCCTAGCATCATATTTATGCAGGCCCCACTATACTAAGTTAGCTTTCACTGGCATTTCAGCAGCACACTGAAATGTGTGTTGTCTTTACTAAGTCTTGCTCCTTGGGCATATGATAAAGAAGATTTACATTTTGAGACATTCTTTCTGTTGCATCTGTGACACTGGAGCGTCACTGGTCCCTTTTAGCCTGCAGTGTGCTTTTCTTGCCCTGCTTCTCTCCCACTGTGTTCAGATGGTCTGCGAATCATGATTCATGTTGAGGCTCATGACCTCAGGACAGCATTTGATGATAGGCCTAGACACCACAATTATTTAGATTTAATCTTTTGCAAACTGAAGATGTTTTTCACTGTCTAAAAATGGTGATTGCCAATGAGGTGACAAGATTGGTTATTTGTACTTTGATTTCCACTAGTTAAGTGGGTGGATAGATTGGTTATCTTAAGGTATTATAACACTTACAGTTACTTTATCATACAAAGATTTTCTATTAAATCTTTTAACTACTGGGTATATTTCTAAGTTAAAAGTAATAGCTCTGCTATGTTAGAATTGTTACACTCAAAAGAAAAAAGTTTTGGGGAAGTGTTGAACAGTTCTTGGAAAATTCTATAAAGGACTTCTGAAAACTTATGTCAATTATTCACAGCCACCTGTAGTATATATTTGGGTTTATATACAGAAAAATGTAAAAGAATTCTTTGATGAATTGTAGGCTTATGTATGCTGGTAATGACATGGATCTGTTAGCTGCTGCTATCACATATCCCTTGTAATGATTTTCTTGTAATAAATAATGGCAGCCATAAAATTCTGGAATGAGATCTGGGCATAGGAGTAAAACCTGCAGTAAGTTCTCTTAGTCACATTCAAGACGGTCTGAAGTATAGCTTTTTTCTGCCTGACATGACCATAAACTGTTTTTAAAAAGTTATGTGCCTCTCCAAAAAAATGAGATCTTCCTCCATGTAAAATCCCTATGTATTTAATTCCAATTAAACCTTTGTAACTGAGCAATCTGAGCAAATATGGTAACTAAATAAATTGCTAATTTTTATTCTTTTAGTTTAAAATATTATTCCAAGTACACACTAAAAGCAGATGTTATTATGCTACTTGTACACAAAATCTTACCTTTCATGTTTCCTGTGAGGATTTACCTTGGAAGCACAAATTTTCCTTAAAATAGCTATTATTCCTTCAGGTCTGGGGGAAAACTTTGGCATTTCAATCCTCTAATCGATATCAGAGTTGACTATATGGTATATTTAAAATAATGTGTTTCTGAACAGGCAGCAGCTGGCTTTTAAACAGACTGTTCTTCGCAGTCTGTGAAGGCTTTGGATGCCTCTAATTTTAAAGCCACCGGACTGTGTACCCTCTCCACTGCAACAGAATTTCAGAGTCTCAGGTCTGACAAGAAATGGAGAGGTGCAAATGAAAATTGCAATATGGTGGTGATGGCTCACCTTTCTAGGTGGCACTTCAGAAGTCTGAAAGCAAGTATTTGGGGACAGCAGACCAGTCACGTTGTGGCTCCTACAAAATATTGGTGCCTCAGAACATAACCTGAACTGTTTCAGCATTTCCATACAGAAAGAGAGGTCCTCCCATTTCCACTTATGTACGCATTTTCACGGGAAGCATTTCTCTGCTTCTTAAACAAATTTGTTGTGGTATGCTCACACTGACACCTAGAATCCAGTATATGATACCAGCTAAAATAACAATCACAGCACAATATCTTCTTTTCTTACCTGTTTAGGGAAATATCTCCAACTTTGATATTGTTATGGAGTCTGATGAGGGCACCTTCCAGCCATCTGGACTGGGTTTTGCTGGCAGTGCTGAAGCTCAGGACATCGTGAAAGAGATCATGACTCTGCTGCGGCCCATCAATGTCACGGATGTTTACGACAGTGCAGAGGGAACAGACATCGCCTACTGGATGAGAGACGGGGTGCCAGGTAAGTGTTCCTGGTGCTTGGCAGGGGACACTGCTCCCACTGAGCACTGCCACATCAGATGGGTGGCCTGATGTTTTGAAAGTAGTAAGAAATGCTTTCTCCCAGGGAGGAGTAAAATTTACTATAGGTAAAATGCATAAATGTTAAAAGGTGACCAACAGAAATAGGACATAAAGTGCATTTGAGCTGCAGTTTAATAATGGTGTAGATTATACGTAGAATAAAATGCCTAAAATCTTCTTTTCGGCTTTAAGGATTTATAATAATTAATCCCAGACTGGTGGTTTATAAATAGTAAACCAAGGCAGAGGGGAATTCTCCAATACAGAAGAAATATTTTTTTAATTATTATTATTTTTACTTCGAAATTCAGGGCTTTTTCTCTCTGTTTTATATGCTGGAGAAACAATGTTTTTGAGATGTGACATTTAAAAAGTTATGGGTCATTAAGGTGTGATAAAGGAGTAAAATTCTGAAAAGTTTGAAGTAGTTTAGGGGTTTGTTTTGAGGATTGTATCTGGCTCCAAGTGAGGAGCAGCTTGTTGGCAAAGCAGCTTGTAAGCTGTGAGAGAGATCCACCACTGGCAGCCCCCCCATGCAGGAGACCCCACACTAGCACAGAGGCTTTCAGAGCACAAGAATCCCAACTGGCGGCCAGCCTGGGTGAAGCCTTAGTGAATTTCCTTTTCAATAATAGTAGAAAGAAAAGTTTCATAACAGTGATATTAAAAAAATTATGATCAGTTTTAAATTTTAAGGTTCTTTTTCTCCTGTGTTTTATGACTGAACTAGGCTGGCACATTTCTCATGATAGTTTTACTACTTGCTACTATATGCTTAGAATCTTTTAATATTTTAATAACTGCCTTGTTTTTTACCTTGTGGAGGTGAATCATGGAATATATTATTCTTATTTATGGTCAGAACCTTTAGCTTCTCACTCACTTAGGGTGTACAGAGATACCATAAAGTTGACTGCTTCAACAAATGTATGGATGTCTAATTTTGAAACCAAAATATCTGTGCTGGGCAAGAAGTATGGTTGAATGGATATTATTAAGCAGTTAGGGATTCATCTTCAGCTGCTGTCCTGCTCTCTGGGCGAAGTGGAATCTGTTCAGTACAATGTCATGCAGCTGTGACAGCGGTGTGCTGAGTTGATTTGAGAGACTGTAAGCAGTAGTGAGAGGCTGTGGCCATGCATCATCCTCCACAGCCTGGAAGTGCCTGTGAAAAGATGTCTGGTCCAGAATTTCAGACCAACATGTATATGTTGTAGGTGGAGTATAAGAACTCACCACTCGGCCTATGGTTAGAAAATGCAAGGGTATTGGAATTATTTCCTAGGTAAGGTGCTGGGAGAATTCCAGGGGGTCCTCAGGGACTTGCACTGTGCTTCCCATCTGAATGTGACAGATTATGGAAGAAGAGAGAAAAATTTAACATTCAAATGCCTTGTTTTCAGTTGATAATGTGAGTGGTGCTTGTGATGGCAGTGGGTATTGAGCTCTTGCACACCACTTCTCCTCAGCTGTGGTGCACCTCGAGCATAAGCAGCTACATCTTGCCATGGTCCTCTTGATTAGTCTTTGGGCTACTCAGCAGGAGCAGTGCAGGAAGAAGCCCTCTCCCATGGACATCTGTACTCCTCAGAAAGCATAAATTATGAAAAATATAAACTGTAAGCACAACCTTGGGAAAATATGAATACACCAGAACAAAGACCTCAGATTTTAAATAAATCTGATTTGTCTTCCTATTAAGAATTTGTCACATTAATTGATGGTGGAATTTTTTTTTCTGTCTGTAGCTTTGGTTCATTTAACTTCCTGTTAAGCAAATAGCAGTGTTCTTGCAGCATAAAGAACACTGATCCTTCTTTTCTTCATCAAGCCCCAGTGAGAAGAAATTAGCTCCACTAAAAGAATTTCGGCTGCTTTAGATTGTATTTCATGCTGTTCTAGGGAGAAGTCTAAAACATCTAATCTTCAGGCCTTGTCTGCAGTATTCTCCCTGCTTGAATGAGCCTTTATGGTATATAATAACATTGAAACAAATTGAACACTCTGTAACAGCTCTTATAATTTTGTTCAATTTAAACAAGCAGTCAAGTGTTGACACTTCATCAATTTTATTTAAATATTTCCTTGCAAATATACTTGGTGGCTTTGTTTCTGCAACAGTGAGAGAAAATATGGTGTACTTCTTGAACAGTAAGAATGGTTTCTGACATAATTTTTCTTGAATTTTTCTCCTTTTCAGTGTGAAATAGATCCCAGGATTCACCTTTTAAAATGCTATTAATATTCTACTCCTCCTGCTCCTTTTGGTCTGAAAGATCCACAGAGTGCAACACTACATGTGTTTTTCAGAGCTGTTCATAGCTGAGACAGGCAAAGGGATGGTGGTTTCTAATCTCTGCTATTTTGAGCATGTTTATTTTTAATGGACATGCAATGAAATGCTATTTGTAATGTTACTTAAATATATGTGCAACTAAATGGTAGTGATTATTCTGAGATTTTAGGATGAGAGAGGCCACGAGTTCAGAGTCCTTCGCAAACCATAGACTGAAGCTTAAATAATATCTGTAAAGCACAAGCAAGCTGACCTGCACCAAACACAGCACTCTGGTGCTTTGTGACTGCAGAATATTAGAAATATTTGTCAGTGGCCTTTACATTGGATTGTTTTGAGAACAGTTCAGCCCAGCAGTGAGGAATGTCTGTAGTTGTGGTTTTGTACTGATAGCCAGTTTTCAGCTACTGAAAATATTTGTGTAACATTTGTTTTGCTTTTTCATGAAGCATAAATCAAATTAAAGGGGGGGTTTGTGTGTTGTATTTTATGATGTGGTTTTACAGGTTGAGGTGACCATTGATTCTAAGACTGCTTCTTTAATAATTATACAATTGTCTTCCTTAAATTTCTTTTAAATTATTCAATTCCATATTTTTTTTTGTTAGGGACATATCCAGACTGTGGCACATAAAGCTGTTCCTTTGCAACATTAAATCCCAAATTAAGTTTGGCTAGAATTTGCAAATATACATGGGAAGATAGGTTCATTGGCTTCATTTGTTTGGTTTATTAGCATACTTTTTCACTACAGGTTTCTTCAGTGTCTGAAAAGGTTAAAAAACCATTAAGGAAGCCCTGCTAAACCAGTGTGAGGGTATTCTTGTTGAAGAAGCAAAGTATCTGATGATCACAGATACTTGATGATGACCAAGATGCTTCTAATGTTTTCTGGAGCAGTTCCTAAGGTAACAGCCCTGGGTGTGGATCAGCCTTCCCTGCAAGCCTTCAGAATCTGAGAAAGGGGAATGCAGTGTTTCTATTTGTGTTGTGGAATCCAGTGCACGTTAGTTCAGCTTTAGGTGTCTGGGGAGATGAAAACAGGTGCTCTCCTGTTTTTTGCAAAGGAATGGCTGTTGTGACACATTATTTCCAGGAAAACTGGTTCAAGGATGCTCCTTTCTGCTTGTCAGAGTGGTTAGCTGTTGCTGCAGTGCTTATGATGGGAACACTTGTCTCTTAGGAGCTAAGCTGTATTTGAGATCAAGCTGACCCAGGACATGAAACAGCTCCCCAAAAGCATGTTTCAATTCCTCTTTTAAAAATCAACCAGTGGCCTAAAGGTGAAACTCCATTTACAATGTCACTTTGAAGCTTGATGGTTGGTTGTGTTTCTCTGTCTCCACAGTGACTTCATTTTTTGTTACATTGCATAAAAGGAAGAATTGTTCTTCCAGAAATTAATAAACCAGTAGTTCATCTAATTGTAATGTTTCTTCAGAAATCAAAAATTCGTTGCTAACCCAATCTATTAGTCATTTAGATGTGGCAAACAAATACTATAATAGATCATTTCTTCCATTTTTATATTTTCGTAGTGCTTTTTTATTACCTTCATCTAAAATATGCTGTGTTTTGGCCTGAGACACCGGATTTTGACATGGATTATTTCCTTTCTTATTATGTAAGAGGTTAAGTCTACCTCTTTTCTGGAGCATGCTGCCCTCTCTTACCCCTGTCCCCACTATCCCTGTAGCACCAGACTCAAGTGCAAGCCTGCCAGCACGCTGGTGTCAAGCCTACTCCCTGCGTGGTGTCAGCCAGGGACATGTCTGAGGAAGTAGTGTAACAGGAAAACTCCTTGATTTGAGGTTGCCAGCTGGACATGAAGAAGTGAGTAAACTCTCTTTCCCAAATTATAAGTGAGTAAACTGTGTCATTCTTGTCTGTGTCACTGTTTGGAAGTGACACTCCACTGTGACGCTTGAAACACTGCCCCTCAGACTGCCTGTTTTGTACTGCCCACAGTCGTGGGCAGGCTCTTTGGATCCAATTTCTAAGCTTCTTTTTATTTCCAAAAGAATAAAAATGGAAGAAATATTAGGTGTACAGTCTAGGACTTCATAAGCCAATGCTGAAAAGCCTTGGACTTGATTCTGCAGGGGTAAGGGATGTTGCACTTGACAAAAACCTTCCTACAAGATGAGGGAAGGGGAAAAAAATGTCCTGAAAAGTAGACATTAAACTTCTTCACTTTACTATGTAGCATTTGTGGCACTTGTGATTTGAGATGTTTAGAACAGGGAATCACATGTAAGGTTCGAGGTATTTGACAAAGTGACAAACTCAAGGCAAATGTCTCCTCATGAAGCAAAAAGTTGGACAAAACTCCTGAACATTAGTCACAGAACTAAGCTTTATGGATAGTATTATAAGTACTTAGGTAATTTTAGGTATTCCATAGGTGCTACATTTTTATATTTGCTGAGTTCCCACTTCTCTGGACATGTGTTGAGCACAGTGCCAACACCAGCTACTGGGTTTTTTGTGAAAATGGGGGGTAAAGGGCTTATGGTGTACACACGTCTTGATCTCAGTAAGTCTGAGGTGTCCCAGAACTGTTGTCTGATGATTAGCAATATTGTATTGCTTTTTTTCCAGGGCATTCCTTTCCTTTTAAATATTTTAAGTTATCATTCATAAAGGAAATATGGTGAATGAGTGTGTTCCACTGCAAAAGCCAAATCTTTTGCAACTTGGGTGGTATTAAATTAAACCAGTATGCTAAGAGAACAATTATAATTGCTTGGCACTTTAAGAACCTACTGTAAGTGCTCAGGCTATTAGACCCATTTAAAATTTTGATTGCAGAAAGAACTATGTGTATTAATCTGTAAAATAATTCATCTGTTCTCTAATTTATCATTGTTCCAATAAAATGGGCTTTTGAAATTAGAAATTACTCTAGAGTAATTAAATAAATTTACTGTGCTACAACTTTTTATGAAGGTGGATACCTTAAAAGGCTCATAGTTTAACAGAGTATCTCAGTTATATTAGCCTTTCATATGACCTTCTCTGCTTTTAATACAGTTAATAAAGTCTTTGAGACTAATCATTTAATGAAAGGAATAGTCTGTAACTTATGGTGTTTTCCTATAAGTTGTGCTTTTAGACTACCAGACAAATTTGACAATACTTCACATATAATTGCTTCCACCTTTGCTCTACTTGGGCTAGTCTTGTTTTGGCACAATGGAGTATTGTCTACTTCGAATACTTAACAGGAAGCATCAAATTTGCAAGGATTTCTTTGTTTCCCATAGACTAGACACAGACCATGCAAAAATGCATCTGGGATAGTACTGCTGGAGGGAGGGATGGTGTTGGGCAATTAGGCACAGTGCCTGAATGCAAATTTTCCTGGTAGTTTTAAGAGGGCTTTTGTACTCTATTTCTTAATAGCAATTCAGTCTATTTGAGTCTAAACAAACTCAAAGTGGATGAAAGCAAACTCCTTCTTCCAATGGGGTTAGTGAGCTGTAGAAGCACCTTGCAAACTTGGTGAATTCTCTGTGATTTTGAATGTGTAAAACAAGATTTAGGTGTCCTTCAAAAAGTAAAGGGTAATTCAAGCAGGAGGGATGGGCTTGATGCAGTAGATACAGTGTGAAATTCTTTGCCATGTGTTACTCAAGATGGTGTGATGGTTATGGGTTTTGCTGGTATTAAAATATCTGTGAATCTGCCGGTAAATATTACAAGCATTTTCATAATGAAGTCCTTCTTTCTCATTTAAGCCTCACCCATTTCAGACTAGATTTTTGAATATCATAAGCTCTTGTCTTTGATTTGTACAATATTTGGATAATCCTAATTACAGTTACAAAAATAGAACTATTATTAACTTGCTGATCCCAGAGGAAATTTGAACTGTGAAACCAAAAATACTTGCAAACTCTGTCATATATTGCTGAATTTCTTATTTTGTTTCTAGGTATTTTTTTCTTCAGTATCTGTGATGCAGTTTATTTGGCAAAGTTGTCTTGGTGGTCAGAAGTGAAGAATTACAGCACATGGGTTACGTAGCTGGTATTCCGTAGCTCTTAAAATTTGTTTTTCAATAAACTTAGGCAAGACAGCTTTAAAATAATCTCATACTAATATTACAAAAATTGGTTTGAAACACTGACATTCTGATAGGCTTTTAGAATCCTAGAAGAAGTAAAACTGTTCCAGTGCTTTCAACCCTGTACTAATATTACGTAAGCTCATTAATCTCATAATGAAAATTTAAATTAAGATGTTTAAAATAAAATCATAAATTCTAGTGGTACTTGCACTTCTTGGCTAGTGGACTTCTTTCTCTTATTTTGTCACCCTTCTTTCTTTGAATATCAGTAAGGTTGTTTTTCTTCTTTCCTTTTAGATGCTTACTCTTCAAAAACTTACATGAGATGGATTGGCATAAATGACCCTGTTATTAAATAGGTTTTTCCTGGAAGCATATGCAATTCCTAAACATCTAAAAAAAATCAATAAATTTGCTTCTGCAATTCACCTTTTTAGTAGCAGAACATACTTTGTCTCAGAAAAGAAACACTGAAAATATCTAACTGAGGATCTCATTTGGATTTGGGGTGTGGTTGTTTTTATTCTGGCTGTGCCTCTAAGAGACATCTTAATTCTCTATTGTTTGCTGCTTAGGAAAGCTGAATTCTGTTCCTGTGGGTGGGAATATTCTTTTTCAGATGGAAGTATTCATCATTTGTTGATCCTAAAAAAACAAGTGTTCTACATTAACACACAGAGCTCAACGTTAACATGTTAAATAGGCATTTCGGAAGTACAAGTTAGTCAAGCCTTATTCCTAGAATTGCCCCTGGCTTCAGTGAAGTTTATGCAAATAATGAAGTAAACAGAAAGAAAAAATAATAATAAAAAAATAGTTAATCAGAGTTCTGTAAGGAATTTGGAGATGTTTGCCAATGGGAAAAGTGAGGAAGTAAAATAAGAGTCTCTCCACAATTTATTTAATTTTTTACCTTTAGAAATTTGACTGCATGAAAAATAAGACACATTGATAGTGTGGAAACGTTGTGAGATTTCTCACCAAATGTGTAATCATCTAGAATGGTTGTTAGGAACAACAGCAGAAATATCTGTGGATTCGTGGATTTCATTCCTGGAAAACAAATTGTAATGGCATCAGTAGTAAAAACCAAATAAAAATAAAGCATTCAGTAGCATTCCAGGAAGACCACGTGTAAACTGCTCTTGATGGTAGGGACAGAGGTTAAATGTATTAAGGTCTGGCTTGCAGCTCTCCAAGTACTTTCCTATATGAAGTCATATGATGAGTGTTTCTAATAGGATTCTTCAAGCCTTGCTGCATCCTCAACTATTTAGAGTTTACATCGGTTTGGAGTCAAGTTTCAAATTACAGCAGAACACAGCTGATGTAATTGCTATATTGGAATGATAAAGAATGATGAGAACAAGCTGATCATCCAGCCAGGGTGATTATGTCTCCTCTGGCCAGTTTGTTCATACCTCTCTTGTTCTGGAGTCACAAAAGATGTAATATTTAGAAAACATCACTTCCTTTTACCTGCTGGCTGCCCTTTTTCCAAAGAGGGCCCTACATTACCTCATTTCCAGAAGGTTTTGCTGGTGCCTCTTGCACAGCAGCTCCTGTTCTGCAGAACTGCTGGTGCACCTCCCACCAGTACTGTGGCCATGGGTCATCTTCCAATACAGGACTTTGGTTTTGTCTTTGCTGAATTTTCAGAACTCCATGTCAGGCCACTTCTGGATTTTGAGCTCCCTGAACAGCAGCTCTGCCTTCCAGCATACACAATTGCTCCTTCCACAAATTTTCTGAAGGCACAGGCCACCCCTGTCATGTGGACCATTGCTAAGGATGCAAAGGGTGCTGACCTGGCACAGATCCCTGGGCGTCACACCACTCATAACCAGCCACCTCAAACTGTTGATGGTGACCCTGTGAGCCCAGGCGCCCAGGCCGTTTTCACCCACTTTTATCCCACTCCTCCAGTCCATAATTCTCCTGGGGACTGAGTTTTTCTAGTTTATAGTTCATAGAATCATCATAGGATTATAGAATGGTTTGGATTGAAAGGGACCTTAAAGATCATCTAGTTTCAACCCTTGTGCTGTGGTCAGGGACTCTTCACTAGGTCAGGTTGCTCAGAGCACCATCCAGCCTGGTCTTGAACACTTCAGGGATGAGGCATCTGCAACTTCTCTGGGCAGCCTGCTCCAGTGCACCACCCTCACAGTATAGAATTTCTTATTAACATCTAATCTGAACGTACTCCATTTCAGTTTGAATCTGTTCCCCCTTGTCCTCTCACTACATGCTCTAGTAAAAAGTCCCACTCCATCTTTCTTGTAGGCTACCTTAAGGTACTGGAAGGCCACAATTCTGTCACTCCAAAGGTTTCTCTTTTCCAGGCTGAACAATCCCAATTCTTTCAGCCTTTCCTTATAGGAGAGGTGCTCCATCCCTCCAATCAGTTTAGTGGCCTCCTCTGGACATGCTTCTGGATCCTGCTGCTTTAGATTTTACAACAGGGATAACATTTACCTTTTTTCAATCATTGGGGTCTTCCCCTAATTGCCACAGCTTTTCCTACATGATAGAAAGCAACTTCCCAATGGCATTGGCCAGATCCCCCAAGCAATCCATCCAGCACCATTGATTTTTATTTACCCTGTTTGGCTAAACAATCCCTAACTTCATTTTCCTATACCATGAGCAGTGCCTCGTCCCCTGTCTTCCCAATTTTGCTGCCATGCAGAGACCTGAGAGTTTTTGATTTTAAGCTACAGCAATTACTTTCTTCGTATTCTTTCATTGTTTATTATAGCTAATATAATATAGCACTTCAACAGCAATTTTCCCCCCAAAGTTCTAGAAGTTTTACATGGAAAGGAAGCTGCAGAAATATCTCAGCTGACTGTGCAGGGCACACTGAAGATCTGAACCATGTATTATTTTGATTCAGGATCTGAATACTTTTTAGTGACAGAGTTTTAGATATTAATCAGAAAACTTGTTCCTTCCTGAAGCAGCAAACACAACGCACTTTCATTTGCAGGTGACATTTTAGATGTAAATGTCTGAGGCCTTTGAAGAATACTTTTGATAGTAGTCCAAACTGAACAAATACCAAACTCAGAAAGAATTTATAAAGACATCTTCCTCAAAGGAGCAAGTTCAAAATTATTTCAGTGGCAGCCTCTCCAGGACATTGTTAACATTTATAAACCACAGAATTGGAACCCTTCTAAATGTTTGTCTTCAAAACTCATTCTACAGATTGGGTCTATAGTGCTACTGAATTTCTGAAGAGCAGAATTTATTGAATACCAATTTATTTTTCCCAGAAACCCCTTTCCAGTGATATTATATGTGTTTTCATGCAACAATTTCAGTCAATTCAGACATGGAGTAGACCATAGAAAAATACTTAAGTGTGAAAGAAACTGAATATACATTTGTATTTTATATTGGCAAATCCTCAAGAAAGGATTGTGGGCTGCATAGGAATGCAAGAGAGAAGGTACAAGGTTACTGTTCTGTCTCTGACATCATCTGCCATAATCACTGAACAATTTATAGTTCCTCAGTTTCCCTAATGATAGCAGTTACCCAAGGGTTGCTTATGCGTTACCATTTGTCTATACAGTGCAATACAGAGGAGGGAGTCATCATTACCTTCCTAATTAAGCTGGTCCATCTTCTGCTGGAATCATCAGACCTTGCAGCTATTTAGCACAAGAGCTTCACCTGAGCAAATACTGTAGATGACTGTAAAGAAAAGAGCAGCATAAGTGGAAGCAGAAGCTTCCTGTATATGTATTTGAGGGGCACATAAACAAATCTGTCTGCAAGGACAAAGCATGAATCTCAACAAGAGAAACAGTTTATTGGAATTCCCCACGCAAAGAGCCAGAAAACCTAATTATGATTTACTATACATCAGGGCCAGCCTGTCCACAGCTCTCAACTGTTTTCAGTGCCCACAACAGAGCTCTGTCTTAATTGCCATGTGGGGCCTTGGAAATCCACCAAAGAAAATAGGCACTTTTCCTTTTGCAGTTCAGTTCTATTAATTATATTATACACGAGCAATGACCTTCTGGGACAGAAGAAATTTTGTAGTTGTTGCTGTTGTTTTTAAAGAAAGCTAGGGATTTTCAGACTCTGCTCTCCAGACTCCTGAGGGATTGTGGATTACTCCTAAAAATGTACAACCTCATCCCCTACTAAGAGCACAAGTTTGTTGTCAGTGAGCTTGATTATCCAGTTGTTGTCAGTTGGGATAATCCATGTGTTAGAAAATGTTTATAGATTTAAAATTGGAAGCAGTTGAAAACCATTAATGTGGCATTGTGGAGGAGAAAGAAGTTGAGCTGCTTGATTTCTCAATGGGCAGATACTCTACCCTACAAGCAAAGACGTGGGAGTTTAGAGCATTGGCTTTATATAGCTATCCCAAATTCCTTTGGGGATGTGTACAAGCACCTCACTTCCTGAAAGATACTGAAAACTAAGAGTTGCTAATTGGAGATAGGAGACAGAAAAACTTAAATTCTCTGAGGACAAAGGTTATTATGAAGAATTCTAAAGCGGGGTGGTTTTACCTAAACAAGGATTGTCTGGACTGTCTGCCTGTTTCCCCCCAAATCCAAAACCACAGAAACAACAACCAAAGCACAATGGGAGTTGATGGGAGCCAGCTGAGAATGAACAATGCTCAGTTGTCCATCTCTGGTCAGAGAGATGTGAAGAAACAAAAGCCAAAGCTATCACCACTGAAGTAACAGAAGTGATTTTCAAGAATTTTTTTGCCTTACATTCCTTAAATGGGTAACTGCTAGAGGAATGACTTTAAGCACTGTTTTCCACCCACATATGCATTGCAGTTCATGTGAAATATTTAGGAGTGGGACATTTTTCTGATGTAAAGCTGTTGTTCATAAAATGGAACAAGGTTACTCCAGAAATTTGGTGTTTACTTGCTCTTTGCAGGGTTCACTTGGAATAGTGATCCTGAATTACCCTCTGCCTCGCAGGCCAAACTTGCCTGGAGCCATGGGTCAAGCCGAGTGCCAGAAAAAGAAGATCTGTAGTCTGTTCAGCAGCTATTTCAGAAAGCCACACAAACAGATGAGATTTCAGAGAACCACAGAGCTGGCAAGAAGGTTTCTAGAGAACCTCTAAATATCCTTCATTCCAGCATGGTCTTGCCAATGTCTCTCATTTCTTTCACATTTGTTTAAGCTGGTCTTGAAGACTTACTGTAATGGAAACATGATAGACCAGCTGGCCTGTCCCAGTGCTATTCTTAGTGCTTAGGGAAGTTTTTCTCTTACCTAACCTATTCCTGCTGCAATTGAAGAGCTTTAACTCTCATTTCTTTTCATTGTGAACCCCAAGACATCATTACTTCTTTCCTCTTGCAGCAGGTTTTTATGTGAAGTTGATTTTTTTCCTTCCTTGGTGTAGTAGTTTACACTTGCCCCTATTGATCATTATCCTGAGTTGTCTTTTCAAGTATCTCATTGGTGAACATCACTTAACAAATTCCCATCATGCTCTCAGTGCCCCTGCTATATGTCACTGGTTAGTGTCATCTCACAGTGTAGGAAGACTCTGCTCCATTGTTTTGGTCTATAATGAAAATACAAAATAGTCTCAGACCCATATGGTGTCCCAGTCTAAAGATCCTTCCATTTTTGACTCTCTGAGTATATTTTTCATGCAGTTTGGATCAACCTTGCAATATATATAATTTCCCTTTTCTCTTCATTTGTCCTTAGTGATTAACATAACTTTGAACTTTTATACATGTCTTACAGGATCAGAAAGTTAATTCAAAGGGAGCCATTATGTACACCGAGGTGCTGGACCATGCTATATTGTGTTAACATCTGGAGATCACAGTGCTTTGATGCCTGACATTAAAGGCATTGATCCTAGGTGTGTGTTTTGGGGCTTCTTCACAGATAGAATGCATTGCAGATGTAGTTTCTGTCCGTAGATTTTTTGTTAAGGAAAAAAGATACTGAGATGTGTTCATTTATATAAACAAGATCTATTTTGATGAAATTAGAATAGAAAATAACGGAATTGTGAATATTTCACTAAGAATAAACATTTTTATAAAATTTAGAGTGACTATCGAAACAGATTTTTTAAGATTTAATTTTGTGTATGTATGGAGTCAAGAAAATACACATGATTGGAGTATTTGTTTTGCTGGCTTATTTCACTTGATGAGAAAATTTTTGGGTGCCTTTTATTTTCATTTGAGTTGGGAAAAGAGAAAAGCAGAATTGTGTCATTTGCTACAAAATGGAAAGCCCATTTTTTCCTAGCTCTACCTTTCATGGTCTGCCTCTCTCTTACGGATTCCAGGACACTGCAGTTTTTTCATCATGTATCGTTGCAGCAAGATAATATGGATTACAAATTATTAGTTTAATAAAAGGAAACCAATCTTTATCCTGTACAAGCTGCTCTCTGGACTTTGATGCAGACAGGAACCAGGCTAGTTCCAGGTTTTATCAGATTGACCCCTTCATGATTTACAGTAGAAGCCACCAACTAAACTATTATAATCTCTGGGGAAAAAAAGAAAATTATATGAGAGAGCTATATAAACAACACTATAATATGATAGAGAATAACTATTCACCTTTTGTAATATAACCAGAGGATCAGAGTGTCAGCACCAGCTTTAAGACACACTTCTCTGGGCCACATATAATTAAATGGAGGAAATCAGCATCACAAGATGTTTTGGAAACCAAGATCAAATATAAATTTAATAAGGATCGAATAGTGCATGGGAGAAAGGCTGTCCAAAACAGTGATATGAAGGCAAGTTCCTACTCAGGAAGTCCTTAATCTGTTGATGGCTGGACAGGTGTACTGAAGGATGAGACCCTTTTCTCCCATTTTTTCTCAAAACATTGGCTTCTACCAGAGAAAGGGAAACAGGCTGGCTGAATCCTTGAGTTTTTCTCCAGTTCATCTGGTTTTCTGTTCTGTGCAGTGCATATAGTCTAAGCACTGCTAAATAATCTGGGTAACCAGGCTGCCGATAGACATTACAGTCAGGACCCTTTTAGATGCAGGGATGTTCTGTGAGTTAGTTAAAGTGCTAGATAAATTAGTTAAAGTGTTACATGTAAATTATGATGAAGTCTTTCCTTTGAGCCTTTGTACAATATAAATCCAATGTCCTCGTCCTGCAGCAAGGTCCTGCTTGGCTCAAGCTGAAAGGCAGTGTATGGCAGATCGGAAGGAAGAGGGTAAGAGGGAAAGTGAAGTGGCAGGCGTAGAGCTGTGGGAGGTCTTGGACTTTCAGCTTTCTAGGATAACAACTCTTAAACAAAAGCATCTTTTAGCTGATTTTCAGATTTAAGCCAGAGATAAGCAGGAAGTATTAATGATACCAATTAGTGTTATTGACTCCTTGTGTGTTATTTCTGTTTTGTGCTTTAAAAGTGCTAACTGAGTCTGTGGGCAGATAAGATATTGCGGCAGCAGCCCTTCAGTTCCAAGTTACAGAGACTCTCAGATAAGCTGTGTGGGTTTGAAACATATTTTAAAAAATAACACAAGACAGTTGTTAACCAACTGTCTTTTCATTCATATTGCAGAGCAGAATTAAGGGCTGCTGTATGTGCTACAGGTGTCACTGAAAGAAGTCTGTAGATAAATACGGCTGAAGGCTGGGCAGTTGTGGTTTTTATTGCACTCAGGCATCGACTGGTGCACCTTGCAGCCTGACCCAGGCCCTTGCATCCATAGCAGCCTTGGGAGACGGAGGCACAGTCTTGTGGGCTGCTCTCTGCGCTCACACCATCTATGCTGGTTTCAAGCAAGTCATAATGCATTCTCATTTTGTTGTCTCTGTTCAAAGGTTGCAGAAATAGATGGTCACTAGTAGCCAAAATCCCTCATTTTGGCAAAGCCTTGATTAATTCTTGGGGTGGTTTTTTTTCCCCATGCTGAAGGACTAGGGAGGTTCCTAAACTATTTGCACAGAACCGCCAGCCTTGAAATTGGTATTAATGCTCCAGCCACCATTACTCCTGAGCTTGGAACGCCCACAACATGAAAGAGATCGGGTCTGACAGGGCAGCTCTCACTCTCTTGCCGTGCTGCAGTATGAGAATCACACGCTGATCATGTCAGGGCTTCAACATCCTGCTGCAGCAGCTTGTGTTCATGGCCTGAACAATTTTAGCCTTTCTGACTTCAAGTAAGAAACAGATTTCATTGTGCAGCTAAAACTAATCGACAGGTTTTAAACATCTTAATCTTGAAAACAGCCTGAATTGTACACATCTTTAATTTTAAACCCCTAAGATATGCTAAATGGGAAGCATTGAGAAAACTTAATTAGTCTGCCTGCCTCTTCCTATAGTTCCTAATTACTATGGGTACTTTTCTTGTCCACCAACACCTGCTGGCTAGATTTTAGGGCAGATGTTCTTGTGCAGTCATCATTAAAAGCATATGCATTGGATGCTGTTGAAGCCTCAAAGTGCTCTGCATTTATGTCTTTTATTTCAGGATGCTTGGGGGGAAGAAGGGATCATCACACAGTTAAAAATGTCATTTGCTTTCTCTATCTTTTCCATGCAGCTTCTCTCTTTCAGTCAGACAAATAGCTGCCAGGAAATTTGTTAAGGGTAAAATGGTTTTGAGACATGGTGCTCTGTTTTTGAGAACATTGTCTTGGATTAAAAACTTTTTCACTCAGTATACTCAACCCAGTGGCAATTTCACTCTCCCTTAACCCAAGTAATGACTTCAAGTTTCTAATTAGAGAGCAAGAGGGAAGGGACTGCATGTCGTTCCTGGGGCCTGAGCTAAGAGAGTGCTGAGAACACTGTAATAATTTAACAAGTGTGAGAGCTCGTGCCTGCTGAGCTCTCCTGCATCTGTGGAAATGGGCAGGGTCACTGCTTTGCCCATGGCTTGTGTTAGTCCTCCCCGGCCAGACCTCTTTTGGTTTCACCTCCCTGAGCTCTGCAAGTTGGCTTGGCCCCTGGCCCCAGCCCTCATTACATTTACCTGGGCAAAACCATCTCTCCCCCAGTTTTAGGTGTAGGGCATCATTTTTGCAGCAAAAAAAAAATTGGTAAGTGTTGAATACACGTCCCCATCATGGATAGCATTATTCCTTGCCTTTTGCTGCTTTTTATTAGATCATTCTCTTTTTCTTTGTGATTTGCATTGTGTTTTAAATTCATTGAGACAGGGAAAAGTGTGGTTGCCCTTCTACTGTTTCAAGGAGTGAATGTTTGGCCACTCCATTTGCTAAAATAGATAGTGGTAAAGACACTCTGGGTGCCTCATCTAATTCCAGATAAGCCTTGGGCTCTCGATACGCAGCACAAGAATCTAATTATTGAAGTAATTATTGTTGTCTACTCTGCTACACCCCATTTTTCCAAACCCAGAGCCACCTTTGGAGTCGCAGCAGTGGACCCTGTTGGCAGTGGTGGGATGTAATGGCAGTCGTCAGCCTGGAAACAGCTTGACTGTACTTACCTGGAACGAATTACTTATTTAAAATCTCACTTGTGTGGTTTTTGACCCTGAAAGGAATATGTGACAGGAGAAATATTCCCTTCTTCACTCAATGCATTCAAATTTCAGTAGCTGCATTTCTGAAAAGCTGGTGCTTTTTCTTCACCTTTTCTGAAGAATCTGATAATAGCTAAGGCTAAGGTTAGACTACCCAGGACTAATGAGACTTACCAGTTTTTCTTCTTTTGTGTCAGTGCTTGTCGGAGTGGGAAATGGAAACTATTTGACCAATAATCGTGCACAATTATTTTGCAATGATGGGCCTCAAAGCAAGAAAAATCACCCTGTCTTTCTTTTTTACTATCAGATGCCTGTTAGTTTTAAAGTGAGGATGTAAAAGTAAAGTGAGGATGTCAAAGTAAAATAAATATTGGGCAGAGTGTAAAAACTTCTAATTCAGGTTATTTTTAGGCAAGACTTCTAATTCAAGTTTGACTGAGAACTTGTTGCAGTCCTTTGATTTTAAAGCATGCCATTCCATTGAGCAAGTGTGCATTTGGCTCCTGAAAGGTTTTTAATTACGTGTGGGTTGGTGTATATATAAATATATAAATATATTTATATTTATTTTCATGTATCTGCTGTGTAAAAAGAGTCTTCAATTTATGTATTTGAAAGGAACCAAAAGTCTAATGGTATTCTGGTTAGGAAAACTTGAATTTGGGGAGTATGTCTTTCTCCTGTGAAAGACAAGCATCGCAATGCAGAGATTAAGGTTCTTTTAAGGAGTGTATTAAATTCTAGCTTCTCTCTATTAAAATAATTCTAATCATTTGATAATAATCTTGCTCTGGGCTGCAAACAATCATCATTGCTGGGTTTTTTTCTCCCTTTTCATTTGTCTATAGGTGGTATTTGAATGTGGCACCATAAACAGCTTTACGGGAGTGTGCTTGTGCTTGATTTCTTTGACTAAATCCAAACAGAAATTATGTCAATTTATATGGCTGTAAACATTGCTTTAAATTTTAGCATGGACACAATATACCAGAAGGATGGTGAGGAGTATTTAAATTAATAGAGGCTTACTTTCTTTTTATTGTGTAGAGTTTGGTCACTGTTATCAAATTATCTGCATTTGTTGCATCATACGTAAAACGTTGTGCCTTTTGGAGTTGCTTAGAAATTTCTGTAAAAGTATATAATTTTAAATGGGCCCTTGCACATTTTTCCTCCAAAATGGTGAAAAATATATATTGATCCTTGATTTCTGCAAAATTATGACTGTGATGAAGATAATCAGCTTGTTTCTGGAGGAGGATTTTCAAAGCTGTGCTCAACAGCTCGGCACTCATGGCAGCTGGACTCACTAGTGCCTTGTTCTGTTTCTGTAAACTTTCACCCAACCAGTCTTTGCTTTCCATGTTTTAAATGAGGCCTTCTACCATATAGATTTAATTTGGACAAAACCAAAGTAAAGCTCAACTGTATAAGAAAACAGTGTAGTGAAACAGAGAGTGCAGTAGGCCTGTGTTTAAGGCAAATGCTATTTGCACTTACTGATGTGACTGAGGATCTTTCACTGAAAGCAAACAGGTTAAACTTTCAGCTTGAAATTAATTGTCAGCTTCTCTTAGTGTTCTTCCTAAGCTTATATGTTTGGTTTTTTTTTTCTCTTAATATATTAGCATTTTGACAAGTGCATTTGCACTGTAGCAAAATAGCTATCACAGCAACTCAAATTTACAGGTTGGAAGAGTTGTGCTAGTTAGGGACATGGCTTTATTTGCTTTGTCTTCTTCTAGGATTAGTTCTGCTCTGTGGATTAGCCAGAGCCCACATACAAGTAGTGATACACTGGGGAGTCAGATCAGGTGTGAGGAATTTCTCTACTTCCTTACTTTAAAGGACAAAAATTCTTTAATTTCCCCCTTTCTTTTCCTAATGAAGCCCCATGTAATTTCATGGAACATTAAAACAGAGAGATTCTGAGATTGTGAAGAACAGTGTTGCAGCAGGTGTCTTCACTGTATCTTAATTATTTCTGTCCTTTTTTTTTTTTGTTAAAGTGCGTTGTTCCTTTGTAGTTTTGCTGACAAGAATATGCAATCTGTTGCTTAAAATATAGAATAATATTCATTCCTGCTACTTTGTGTTCATCACCCATTGGATAACATGATTTTAGACTAGAGCAGAAAGGTTTTGTGGCTCTCTAAACCCTAATCCTAATGGCGGCTTGCAGCTGAGGCATCCTGCAGTATGGGTGGGCCAGCTGAGAAAGGCGTGAAGGGAGCAGTGGTGGTGCAGTGCTGTGCTCCCTTTCCAATGCCTTTTGCAGCCCCAGAAAGTGTCCCTGGACTGCAGGCTTTGTGGCTCTCCGAACCTCAACCCTAAAGACTGAAAACTCCCACATTTGTTTGAACCTTGCAGTAAGCTTTGACCTTTGTTCCAAGAACTTCTCATCATTTCTGTTACTAATGAACTAGCTAAATATACACTGGTTTGGAGATCAAATGAAAGAGATATTTCATCACCAATATCTGGAGCATCTAACATGTTATGAAATAACTTACTGTTTTAATACTCAAGTATGCATTACTCAAAGTAACCACAGATATTTTAAAGGATATTTTAATGTTGTAGGCATAGTATATTCTTCCAGCTTTGTCTAATGGTCCTACATCTAAAATTCACCATGAACTTGAAGAGTTTGATAGTCTCAGTGCGGTGCAAAAATAGAGACAGTAAAACCATTGCTCATCCTGTGGGTGTGGTTGAATAAATGCAGTTTTGGTTTCTGTGATATAAAATAAAACAGACTTGTAGTGTGCTTAGGATTTGTTTTACTTAAATTAGGTGACTGGTTTGGTGTTTTGGGATTTTTTTTCATAACTAGTTAAGCACCAGAATGCTCATTAACTGGCTCTTTTCACCACCATCTGGGCAGAAGGGAGCTGTGCTTAGCTGGGTCCTATGAATGTTGGCATTTCTAGTAGGGCACTACTTGGTGGGAAGGCTCCTGCAGGAACTTTGTGATTAAACATCCAGCTGTAATCGTATCAAGGAGGGAAGGCTAGAGCAAATGGGAACCTGCATGTTTCCTCCCTGTCTCCAGCATTCTCTGGAAAAGCATACCTATAGGCTTACTTCAAACTGGTTTGTGAGTTTGGGTTAGGAAACAGCTCCATTTCTTGTAAAATACAAGGAAGCTTCTCGAATGGATTGAAAATGTTAATGAATGCAATTACTGCAAACAGAAATGCTACTCAAAATCTTGACACACAGGTCGTTTTCATGGTTCTCTCTCCCCATGTGTGACTTTCAAACAGTCTAGGGGGTGTCTGTTTCCACAACTTTTCTGGGATGATGTTGGAAGTTCTTGGAACAGGGTGGAGCAAGGGTCTGGGTGTTAGCAGGAGGCTCTTTGGCTAGCAGAGAACATTGAAGAAAGCACTTCAATAGTTTGGGGTTCTAAGCAACCTTATAATGTCAGCTACATGGTGCAGTTATACAGAGAGTATAGAGACACAGAAATCCATTTGGTCAGGAAGAATGGTTTAAATGGGTCCCAGTGTTCACTTGGCCCTTGTGTGTGACATTTAAAGCTTAATGGCATTAAAATAAATTGCATGTTCAATATTTAACTCCTTTACTGAGCTGAGACATAAACAAATACATGAAAAGGAATTCTAAATTAGAGAAACTGCTGATTTTGCAATGACTTTCATTCCACTTAGAGTGTTTAAAAGAAAATGCACAATGTAAGGGATTTATAAATCCAACAATCAATTTTACAACTATCAACTTTTTAAGTAGTCTCTGCACAACATGTGTAGGCACGTACATAATTTTAAAGAAAGCAAAAATTAAATAAATTATATTAAAATATACACAATATATACAAGTATAAACAAGCATCTAATACAGGTACATAATCCTTCTAAATTTATATGCCCTAAGTAGGGAATCCCCTAAATAGGGATCTAGTTAGCCAAGGTAGCCATAGAGCCAAAACAGAAAATACAAAAATAATTCAACAGTCCACATTGCTTTGGAGGAAAGAAGTCGTGTCTCACCAGTCTAGCAAGGCATTTTCAGAAGAGTTTGTAACCATTTTTGTATCTGGATCTGATCAGTAAAGTACAGTTGATTCTTCAAAAGCTCCTGGATCAAAGACTATAGAGGAAGAAGGTACTATGAGGTAAGAGGTATTTTCCTCCTTCATGGTAAACACCTGATTTTAAAAAGGTAGAAATAAATTGTCAGTCTTCTTCATGGAGAAGGTCTTTATTAGGCTGCCCAGTCACCTGTTTTTTGTCACTTTGGATATTTACAAAACTCCATGTTAGCTGCAAAGGGAGTGAACAGCAAGAATAGCAAGTTGGCAAAGTTTGCTTCAAAGATTTCGTATCGAAACTGAAGCTGACTGTGAAAATGTGACAGTAATCTTATAGTATAAAATGCCTGAAGAATACAACAGCCAGTGACATTTTTGTGTCAATAAATGCAGAGTGATGCAGTATAGGAGCTATGTATACAGAGCAACAGGACCCATGTTCTCTTCAAGAGGAGTGATCTGGGAATCACTGTGGATAATTGTCTGAAATTGCCAAGTCAATACCCAGGGAAGGTAAAAAACTCATGAAACAGTGTTTCATGCAGCTGAGGAAGGGAGGAAGAGAGAAAAAGCAGAAAGCATCCACAGGAGATGTGTTGTAGTATGCTGCAGTTGCATCATGAGTCCATTCACATGCTGGTGTTTGCAGGATGTGTTGGGCTTCTCATCTCAGGAATGGTGAAACACAATTTGAAAAGGGAGAAGAGTCACCAGAAACCTGCATCCGCAGAGATATTGAATAGTTTCTACATGAGGAAGACTATTTGGCTTGGGGAAAAGCTGCTGAGTTAGGTATGATAAAACTGTATTAAGCCACCAGGCGTATGAAGGTGAATGAAAAAATAGAGGGTGCTAGTACTACAGCTCGTGAAGTGAGAACCATACCGTGCCCATATGAAATGCTCAGGCACACCATGCATTGCCACAGGGAGCTGTGGGCAGACGCGAAAATAGGTTCAAAAGTTAGTGATTAGTGGGCCTATGGAGGATCTCTCCATCCCAGATAGTGAGCCTGCCAAGTGGGTCATGTTTAGGCAGCACCAGCTAGAGAGACTTACCTTTTTCTTTTCTCTTTTTTATTAAAAAAAAAGAACCTTGATGATTTAAGACAGAGATTGGATGAGTGGAAGAAGAACTTTCAGTGCTTTTTACTGCTGAAGATTTATCTGGGGTTTTGTGGATTTTTTCTCAGTCAAGGGCTGTTTAGGATATTATTTTAGAGTCCAGTCAACCTGTGCTCTATGAAGTAGAACTGCTTCCTTCCCTGGCACCTAATTTCACAGGATTTCATGCGAGTTTAGGTTGGATCCCCTGCTGTCGCTGGTCCTCTGATGCAATACGTGAAAGGTTAATGCATTGCAAAAGTAACTGTGATAATCCTGAGCTGTAATTTAGTCCATTTAGTGTATCCACAGGATTAATTCTGAAATGCATTAAGCAAAACAAGAAGTAATACACACTTCATATTGTCTCCCTTACACTGTGGTCTCATTTAATTAGTCACTGGAACAACCAACTGAAAGCTTTCCCTCTGTCTTGTTGTTTGAATCATGAATTTTAAAGGCTTTTGAGAGAATGACTCAGGAGGTAAAACAGCAGGGCTTCTGATGTTATTTATAAGCTCTGTACTGGAAACTATATCAGTGTCTGTAGCCATGAAACTCAAGCAACTTAGCCTGTAATTTCATCATTTGAGACTAAGTGACAGGAAAACTAATGTTGTCAGTGCCCCACTAAACAGCATTAGCATTCTCCATTGCCTCTGCTTACTTGAAAAATGGACAATGAAGTAATTGGCATTAAAGCCAGCTGTCAGCTACAGGTTATCCCATAAAGGAAGAGGTTGATATGAGCACCAAAATACATTCAAGACATGCCTGCAATAAGTGGGTTTTCATTAGAGTAACAGTTCTGCAGACTGCAGTTAGGCACGGGCAGCACACAAAACATCTGTACAACACCTAAAACAAGCAGTCAAGCACTCTACAGGGCTTGCAGCAAGAGATGCTGAGGCACCCATAGAGCATTCCAGCCAGCCCATCCTAAACACAGCTACAATTGCAGCAGATTTACTCCCTGACCCCTTGAAATTTGTGACTTTGCTGGGTTTTAGAATGGCACAAAATGAAAATAAAAATAAGAAATTGTGTTCCTGTTCCTATCTTTTATCTGTTTTTCCTTTTGTAGGTCTTTGGCACATATCCTTTGAACAAAAAGACATGTGTCTTCCTACCTCTGCCCTGAAGTTTTGACCTTTCCAAATGTGTGGGGCAGAAATGCTCCAGCTATGAGAAGGGAGAGGCTATTGATTCTTTTACTGTATGTGAGGAATAGAATGCTCTTAACTTCTGTGTTTATGCTTTCCTGGTACATACCAGTTTTTAACTGCATAGATGATTGTGATGTATCCCTTTGCCTCTTTTTTCATTATTTTTAAGTACTTGATGTGAAAGAAAAAGACATGAATATTTCATCAGGACTTGCTTTATTTTTAAGGCATTATGGATTTTTAGTACATTCCTGAATAGTGTCACTGGCATTTAAAATGTCTGAGATTAGAATAAACTTGAAAATTAAGTAAAAGAGTTTTTCTTGTTTCTTAAAGAAAAAGCAGGAAACAAAAGCAATATTTAATAGATAGGACAAAAGGAATCTGTCTTTTATAGCCAGGGAAATCACTGCAGAAATAAAAATAAGGTTTCAGATCAGGCACCTGATGTGTTGACATCTTACTACAAGCAATACCTGTGATAGCATGTAGGTTTGTCTTGACCGGAAGGTGAAGCTCAAAGAGGTACTTGGAAGATGCAAGCGAAGCATGTGTTGTAGCCCCTTTATATTTGGAAACTTCTGGAAACATTGAGCAAAATGCGCCTTATTAAGCAAGGCATTTCCAACTTTGCTCTTAGGAGGTAGTGCAGCTTGCTCAACAGGACACTGGCTTCAGCTCAGATGTCTGGCATCTATTCCTTTCTCAGCTGCTGTGAGAAAATGAATGTGTCGTTTCATCTCTGCATGCCCCTTTCATCCTTCAGTCCCTCTTGTCTGTTTAGAGTGTTATGTTCTTGTGAGCTGGAGTCTTTTCTCTTTGGAGAGGTGTGTATATACTGTGTAAAATAATGGAGTGGCAATTCTGTCAGGACCTCTAGGGACTACTATAAAATGAAACCTGGAAAAGTTACATGCTTTTTTATAAATCATTAGTGTATTACTTCACTGTGTAAGGCAACGTACATGCAGAGGTCAGTATCCCAGAGATCTAGCTGTAATATTGAAGACCCAGGACACTGAAGTGAGGTTATAGAAACAGTGGGGATTTTCCCATTGTATCTGAAAGATTCAAGCCATAGCTGTGACGTTTACTTGAAAGCAAAGAGGACTGGGAAGCTATTGATAGGGCTCCGTAACAAGCATGTACTGACTCCATGACTCACATTTGACTTCCTTTGGCAATTGAATGCTATTTTGGCTATAAAAAGAAAAGAAAGAAAATGTAGGGTGGAGTGTAATGCAAAATTTCTTAAGATGTAAGATTACTCTGAAGTTACTGCATGTTTCCCCCCAGAAGATATTTGTGTTTTATAGAAACTGCCTTTATAATCATTCTGATAATCATTATCTGCTTTTCCAGTCATTGTTTGCACAAATGACAATAATTTGAGTGCTTAAGTACCTGGCAATAGAGTTTAATTCTAATTATGACTTATGACAGCAGTGCTTATGAAGGCAGTAGACAGAGTGACAACAAGCAGTGGTCATCATTGACATGCTCATCATTTGTCTTGTGGTTCATGCATCCTTTTACCTCAATAGCAGCATCTCATCTTCTTAAGCTGGCAGTAAAACCCTGTGTCAGTTTATTAATGTGTGAAGAATTGGTGTTTGATATGAACACATTGTAAGGCAAGTCAATAACCTTATCATTAGCTAATGAGTATTTACATTGGGCATTTCATGCTGAGATTAGAAGCTAGAAGGGTGGACTGTTTTTCAGAATTCCTCAATGTGTGTGTGTATTTTCACCAAGATACTCTCACACAGATGATTACTAAAAATGCATTGTCAGTATGAATTACCAAAGCAGCTGCTTTTACCTGCCTTATGCAGTGCATCAAACCAAGTATGAAATAGATGGTTATGCAGAGAATCACGGAATGAGTTCAAGACATGAATGAACTTGAATTGAAGAATTTTTTTACATTGTGTTAATTCTAAGAGATGTCTGGAAGAGCCAAGACACCAGGGGTTAGAGTGCCACAGAATGGCTGAGCTGGGCAGGCACCCTTGAGCTCGCCTAGTCCAACCCCCCTGCTCAAGCAGGGTCAGCTGCAGCAGGTTGCTGAGGACCATGTTCTGTCAGGTGTTGAATATGTCAAAGGATGGAGACTCTGCAGCCTCTCTGGGCAACTTGTCCTAGTGTTTGACCCTGGGGGATCACCAGTGGCACTAGATAGCTGCTGATGCAGTAACAACTGCATTACATTTGGTAACTAAACTGTGCTGAAGAGGGTCTTCTGTCACCTTGTAATGGTACTATGAATTATCTTTGTATTATTTTATTGTAGCTGTAAATGATTTATTTTCTCCAGTTTTTAATTTCCAGTATTTTTGATGCATTCAAGTAATACGTACAGCATTTTTAGCAGCAGTTCTTAACATTCCCTGTTTGCATGCCATAGCACCTATTATATCCAGCTAGAAGCACTTTCTCACTGATTTCCTTTTTGGCCAGCAGTGTTCCTCATATGACTTGCATCACTGTAAAAGTGAACAGACTGAAAAAGGACAATTAAAGAGGGTTGCTTAGCAAACATCCCTATTTTTTTTTCTTTATGGCTGCTCTGCAAATGCAGGACAAAAAGCAAAGTGCGTAAAATGTGACAGCATAGCACCTAGCCCATCTCTTGGTTTTTTGTTCAAGTATTGGTTCCACCTGGAAATCAGAATTAGATATGTGGTACACACCTACATAACACTGCCCAACTGAGGGTTTTCAAGTACTTAATTAAAGCTTACAGTCCCCTTTCTAGGTGGTTAGCATGGACATGGGTGAATAATTTATGTCTGTGATCCATGGCTCCTCATCTGTTTTACTTGACTCCTGGCTTAAATAGCTGGCAAAAATAACCCCCATTTGTTACTGACTGTTGTTCCTGAGACAAATGTTACATAACAACAACAACAAATTATGCTCACAGCATTGCTTCTTCTGTTAGATTTTTAGAAAAGGGGCTTTAGGTTCCCATGGACTTTACTGAGGTAACCCAACATGACTGCAGTCTGCAGGGCCCTGCAGAACTTTCCTCTTCACAGTCATCTGCAAGGGCTGGTCTCAGCCCTGGATGCATTTACTGGTGAAAGGGCACCATTCAGTGCCTCACTGCAGCCTGGTGACCTCTGGCAGCAGAAGTGTCTGCAGGCAGCAGACATCAACATGGAAGAGTCTCAAGTTTGAAGCAAGAGACTTCCTTGCAATGAAAATTGCTTGCAGTCGTATCTGTGCCCCAGGGTGCGTCATGTCCAGCGGTTTGCATGAGGCCCTGAGCTGTAAACTGTTCTTGTGCTCAAAGCCAAGAACATGGATTTTCACTTTTGTTTCTAATTACATAGGATAAAACTGCTTTCTTAGGGTCTTTTCCTTAGTCTCTCAACATGTTTGCAGGTCACTGGCTTCAATGCTAGCCCACAACATGAAAGAGACAGCATGGTCAGTTTGAGAACCTTCTGATATTTTCTCTACTCACACATTCTGATTTTCTTGCACAGTAGTTGATTGATTTCAAAGTTGATAATTTTCTGATTTATAAAATCAATTTAGAGAAAAAAAATCTTTTCCAGCATTTCAGAAAGTTAAACATGACAAAGCAAAGTGTGTTTGTTCTTGTTCCATTCACAAGGATGAAGTGCTATTCTGTAAATCCATAGTTACTCTGATTAGTGAAATTTCTTTGACAAAATCTGGGCAATTTTTGTCTTGAGTCTTACAGAAGTGTTCAAAACCATAATGGATTTGCTTTAACAGCTTAACTTGTAATGGGCTTGTAGTGCAGAAGTGCATCAGTTAAAGAATTTATCATTGTTCAATCCTTTTATGATTCCATATATTTAAAAGGATTCAGAAGAAAATTTTAAAAGTGAATATGACTTGCCATAAATTTAATGTTAAGATTATTGGAACGTAATTCAGCACCTGTAACCTACCCAGTGACTTCTGTGGGATTGCAATGCTTCAAGTCAAGAGCAAACAGGTCATTTAAGAACAAGAAGAGCCTCTTAAAATAAAATCAATCACAATACTGTGTAACCTTACACTGTAGCATTTGGTCTTTCTGCTTATCATCTCTCTTATGAAGGGATCTTCACCTTGCATGGAATTAAAATGCATTAACTTTCCATTCCTTCTCTCTAAAATAGCAGTGAAGTGAGCCATCCAAGTCAGTTCCTGTTACAGCAATAGAAACATGCCCGTTACCCACAGGGAGAGCTGGGCTCTGTTCTGAATGACTGTACGAGTGATCAAAAGATATGTATTATAGGAATGCACAGTTATGCTGTGGGAAATTCTGCTTTCATTCTCTTCAAAGGCTTCAGGAATCTCAGGAAAACCAAGAAAAATCATAACAATAAGTCTTATGAGCACACATGAGTTTATCAAAGCCCTCAGCATCTGATACTGATTTCCATTGCATGTAAATAAATATATGAATAATTAATGTATTTCATCTTTATAATCAAACAATCCTGGGTTTTTTTCCTTCTTGCTTGGCCTGGTAGGAGTATCTTCAGTCTGTGTTTCTGCCTGCAGCCCATAGCTCTTACTTGTGAATTCACACCAGTTCTCTGGGTTTGTTGGCCAAGAAGGGAGTGGGTCTTGTTGTGCTAAGTGGGTCCTTCCCTGGGAGCTGTGCACCTCCTAGCGCTGGTCAGCGAACAGGACAAAGGAATACAGGCAAAGGAATTGCAAGCAGTGAATGAATGTGGTGGGGGAAAATATCGAATTTACTTATTTTCAGAATTTGACATGGAATTCTGTTCATGGTGGAATGTTGTTGACACTACAACAAAGCTGATGGTGGCTGATAAAACTGGAGGAGAAGCAGAGGTAATGAACTGGGAAACAGGGAAATTCAAGGGAACGGGGGGTTAGAGAGAGTCAGTGGGCACTGGAACAGAGAACAGCCAGGGTTACAGTTCTCTGCCATCATCTCTGCTGCGGCTCCTAGTCGGGTGGCAGCTTCTCCAGCTCATCTTGGCTTTGGTCTGCCTTAAGTGATGCCTTGCAAGCATTATTTGTGCTCCCTGAGCCCACCTGGCTTGGTGAAAAGTAGTCCTTTCCCTGCCCATGTGGTCCCAGAGGGAATCAGGTTTTCCTGAATGGGAAGAAGCGTGATTTCACTTAACTTGCTTCTGCCCTAGCTGATGAGGACTCCTGACTGCGAGAGGAATGTAGTCCTGGGCTGCCTGGGTTACCCCAGATTATCTGGAAACTTGTTCTGAAACAGCACGTCCTTGTGATGTACAGGAGCTCAAAAGCAGAAGCAAATTCCAAAGCGTTCCCCAGCACAAATAACAGCAAGGAAAGCATTCGTAACTCTGTTGTAATTCATCATTGGAGAACAGGGGAAGTGTTGCTGTGGGGTTACTGTAGGGATTTTCCTGCTTGAACACTGGTAGTTTCAGAAGAAAATGGATGCATACTGTTGCTGAGGAAACAAGTCTCCCAGGGGAAGGTTGGCTTTTCCCCCGTGTGAATTTTTGCTGCCTCATGCTCACTTGAGTCAATTAACCTAAAACCTACAAACTGCACATGGCACAGCTCTGTACAGTTATTATATTTCAAATATATTATGAATTTTATACAGTTGCATGTGGATTTAATCATAAACAGCCCAAGAACAGATTCAAGTTTACATTCCTCTTTAAATATTTATATTCCTATAATGGAACTTTGCCCATTTTTCTCTGTAGGTGCCAGCTTGCACAGTGACATCAATAAATACTTCTGGTTTCATCATTCTCAAGGGGACACGATGACAGTTCAGGATCCAAACCAGATGAATCTCTGTGCTGCTGTTTGGACTGTTGTCTCCTATGTAATTGCTGACATGGAGGAGATGTTGCCAAGGTGATAAAACAGCAAGAAAGAAGATTTCTGTTCTTCAGTAAAGATTGTAAGTCCACTAATGCATGTGGACTACAGCTGTAGTAAATTCTGTTAACCTTGATTTTGTGCTTTATTATTACATCTGTTTTCCTCAAAACACACTCTTTTACACATTCCTGCTTAGTTTTGCTGTTCTGATCGCTTCCATTTGTGATTTTTACTTAAAATGTCTTCCTTTAGGTACTCCTTAAATTTCGGATGAAGATATCTTTGACTATGATGTAATAACCATTTGTATGCGCAGTGATCCTGTGCAGCAGGAAAAATATATCAAATTTTTTGCATCAGAATAATTAGTGTATTGATTTAGTGTACACGTTTACTGGTTTTGTTTCTGTCTTTCATTCTACGCATTGGAATTATGTACTATTAACCAAACAGCCCTTTCTTTTCACTGTTTTAAAGTAATACTGTAGTTTCTGGAAGTTTTCAGGTTACAGGACAAATTAATCTTGTCTGTTTTAATGGTAATATATGGTAGAATGGTCAAATAATAGTCAAAATGCTAAAATAGCATAATAGTTTCATTCAGGTCCACTTTTAGATCTCAGGAAAGGTTCACCTAAGGCTCAGATAAACCAGGACACAGAGGATAGAAAGCCAACCAGAGGACTCCCATCTCTCCTGTGTTTTCTTGGGCACCTCCTCATGGAAAGCCATGCGTGTCTTTTTCTTTCTCATGGAAGACTCGCCACAGTGACAGGCAGAGAATTTTGTGTGGCAGTTTTTCCATGAAATGCCATGTTTCAGAAACAACACACAGCTGTGATTTGTGACCTTCAGTACTTGCCAGCTGATATCCAAACAAAGTGTAAGAGCAGATTTTGATTCAGAATCCTGAAGCCATTCCTAGCTGTCCCTTGCTTGCAGGGATGGTCTCCCCTGCTGAAGCTGGGCTAGAGGATGCTGGTACATATTAAATTTGATGGAGGGATTAACCTGGGAATTTGATTCTTATATACTTTGTTAGTTTGGGGGTTTGGTTTTTTCCTTCCTTACTGAGATTATGAATATTCAGATGAGTTTCAGGCATATCTGTAGAGAAGATATAACTGGTCTTGGGGAATATTTTAAGGTGTATGATTTCTGCTTATTTCCTTGTGAAATGATCCTTGTTTGTGATTTTAAATTTTGCAACAAGCAAACTTAGCGATGTGAATAACTGCTGCAATATAATCAGCACCAAACAACTAATGTTACGAACACGGAGTATCAAACCAAATAGGAGTCAGTCCCTAGTGCTGTTAATCAGCTCTGCTATTGAGCAATAGCTGAATAATGAGCAATTCATTTTTATAGAATTCATAATCATGGTATCTATTTACTGTGATAATAGCTGTTTTCCATCACATTTATTAACTATTTCAATATTCCCTCCAAATCATTTCAAGAGCATAAAAGCTGCCTGGAGATACCCTGCTCTATCTTTTCAAAGAAACAATATTGAAATAAAGTTAGCAAAGATTTCCTCTGCTTTCAAGGCGTGATGCTTATGTTTCTTTTTTGCTTGACAAGAGCATAGTTGGTGGTACTCACCACTGACAGATCTTCAGCTGTCTCCAAATCCAGCCTTTTGTCCTTTACACAATGTTACTGACTGTTTCCTGAATTGTGTTCCATGTTGTTTTCCCTCAAGGTATGAGGCTTTGTACATCAGAGATTCAGAAGGATGTTCTATGAAGTTATGTTGTTGCAAATCTTAACCTATGCTCTCTTGGAAATGGTGTTTATTTGTGTTTTTCTCCATCGCCTCAAGTTAAACGCAAAATCTCTGGAGTCAAGAATACTCCTCTGCAGAGGAGAATAACACTACAGGTGTGCACATGGCACCACAGCACATGCCAGGATGTGCTTGTCAGCTCCTAAGTAAGAAAATTAACTATTCCCAGGCCAAAAGCAGCACAACTATGTAAGATAGACCATAAAAATTAAGATCATGATGCCCCTGAAGAAAATTTAACCTTCATGTCAACTTCAGATACACAGTTCTAGAGAGTAGCATTGGTTTTGGAAAAAAATGTTCAAAAATCAGAACTGCCGTCTTATTTTTATAGAAATAATGAAAATAAAAATATTTTATTTCTGACATTGAAAAACAAAGATTTTTTTAACTTGTAAAACCAGATTTCATTAAAATAAGACGTTGTCTCTGATTCATCCCTTTTTTTTTCTGATCTGTATTAGTTCTCAGATCTAAAAGTTCATCTGTCCATAGTACTCTTCTCATAATCTGCCTGTTCAGATGTACCTCTCTCAAAAATTTCCATAAATGAGGAGATGCTAATAAATTTATTTTCTTTCCCAGTGGGATTTTGTACCATCTGTGCAATAGCTTATCTTTACCACTGCTCAGTGTAGCAATTATGCTCTTCCAATTAGTGGCCATTAAACATGTATCAGTTGGTCAATTCTCAATTCAAGAGCACTTCTGAGGTGATCCAGGTAAGCCAATGTAACTTTGCCTTCCACTGACATGCCATTGTCTTTGAGAATCTCAACTTTTAATTGAGAAAGTAGCAGCCTAAGACATTATTTATATTACTAATTTTGTGAGGGTCACCTGCCATAAATCTGTGTTTATCACAGGTAATTTGATGATGTTCTTGGTCAAAGGGACCATGGTTAAATTTCCCTCCAATAAACATTTGGGTTTTACCTGCAAAGATCTGTGAGCTGAGAGCTGAAAAAAACAGCACTAGTATTTAAATAGATGTCAAAAATTTAAATCTCAAATAATCATCTTCCTCAAGGTATTACAAATCTCTTGCATCTGCTGAGAAGGGAGGCCCCTGGGTAGTCTTCCTTTCAGCTACAACTCGAAGGTTTCAGGCATAGTTACAGAGGGACAAGGCCAATGCATAATTCATTTACCCGACTAGACTATAGTACAAATGCTGATGAAAAGTCTGTTTTCAGTACTGCATAATGTAATGTAAGTAATTTCGCCAGTAATAAAAGAAGAATTGCAGGGTAGGTTTGCTTTTGTCCTTCATTGTGCCAAGACAATACTGACATTTCACTGTCTCTTTGAATGATTCTGTTCTATGTGTTCTCACAAGATTTTTAGCTCCCTTAAAATAATTAAAAACAAAGAGAGAGTTGAAGCAGTGCTGATTCTGCTGCTCCATTACAAACATCCTTGGCTGTGTATTTAGTTAGTATGCTTCCCCCATAGCGATATGAGACACTTCCATTTACCATAAGTAAATATCAAACTGATCTTGATATCTGTATCTGTCTCATGAAATATACATACCATCTAAATGTGCCCAAATGATTAATTTATTGCTGTGTAATGATTAGCATAAAAATCTCATCACTGCACAGGATAGAAATGTTGCCACTAATTGCTGGTTGGAGTGAACAATGTTTTTTGCATAGAAGTTAATGATGCATTGCAGCTCTTGGAAAATTCAAGACTTTCTGAGAGAGGAAGCTTTTTTCCCTTCTTTCCTGCTAAATGATGGGAGACATTGATCATCTATAATAAAAAGGAATAGATAGAATAGCTATATCTAATACAATAGAAAAGAACTTACACCTTTTATAATCTGTCTGCTGCAAATGCATGGAAGCACTGTCCACACAGACACACTGCAGTCTTTCATGGTCATTACTTCTGGAAACTCCAGCGTTTTTGCACAAAGGTATGGCCAGCTATGGGCCTGTGATTTGTAGTTACAAGTGTTTAATAAGTACATCATGCTAGCACCTGATTAAGGTTTTAGATGCCTCTCTTCTTAATAATTGTATTTGCGCTTGGAGGAGGGGCCTTGATGACAGCCTTATGTCCAACTCTTTGTCTAGCTTGCAGTTTGATTTCACTTCAGGGCTGATCAACCTCCTGTAGTTTATGTTGTTTATGTCTTCTGGAGGGTTTTTTATCTTTCACTTTCTTTCTCAGCACTTGTGCTGTGGTATGGATATTAGGAATGACTTGACTGAAAAAAAATCTGTCTTATTTTGTGTATAAGGCTCATGAACTGTGAGATGCAATTGACATGATTCTGAAGAGCAGCACATAAGCACATGGGAGAGAGCTCCAACAGGGCCATCACTTGCCGTTATCACTGACCTCTGTTACTGGCAGACAGAGCTTTGTAATCAATGCAGTGAATTTTCATCACCAGTCATGGTTTTCTACATAACTATGTGAAAATCAGGCTTATGAAAACTAAGGAGGGAAGCTCTGGAGGAGGGACCGCAAAAGCCACAAAAAGAGCAAGGTTGTACTGACTCAGGGACTGTGGCTTCAAGTGCCAACATTTTACTCTGCTTTGCTGTGTGAGTTGGGGAACACTGTCTAAACCTCCCTCAGTTCCACTGTTAAATGTTGGTAGTGGTGTTTGGTGCTCATATTTGGTGTAGCCTGATTGAACGACACTGTGTTAAAAGACATGATGCAAGTAAAATATAACTTCATAGCAGAGGTGAGGTCCAGTTGGAGTAGAGGAATAAGAAGTTAATGCCTTCCAGCTACATGAGCATTCACCTGTAGAACGTGTCTTTTAGTAATTACTGTTTGCATTTGCAATACTTGCAGTATTCACATTATTTGCATTGACTATTTGACATGAAAAAACAAAAAGAAATATTGCTCCTTCAGATACTGCCATTTCAAAATAGACTTTGGACATCAGGCATATAAGTTTTAAACTAATGGTACTTCGCATCCAGGAATGATGTGGCATGATTATGTGTGCAAAATGGTCACACACAGTGCCATCTGCATGTGTCACTTCACTACATTGAACTGTCACACACATACTAAGTATTTCACAGAATCAGGGGCCACGCACTGGGACAGTTTGGGAAAAGGGAATAGGTTAAATGGTTTCCCAACAGTCATGGAGCCAGTCAGTCCTAAAGCTAAGAATAGTTTGGTTCCTGCCTCAGCCAAACTGTGCTGCCCATAAATGAGCTGCTACTTTCTTTTTATACCACTGAGAAAACAGTGAAGCTGAAGTGCAAGATTTTGTGCAAAAATGACACTTTCAACTGATCATAGGCATGTATGTGGACTGAACCTTCGGGAAAGTCTTCAGAATTGATTTCACTGAGGTTCTTTGTGACTCAAGTTATAATCTCTGGAATACTTCAGCTTCAGTTTTGTGAGTGTGATTATGCAATATGTTGTTTATTCTAAATTGTCTATATATTTTCCTTTTCCCAGCGATATTATATCAGTGATACAGCTGCAGAGAATTCATATCATTGCTGCTACTTAAAAGCAAATTTCCCAGTTCTTTTACACTTCATCATTTTTTATTTTGCTTTAAATTTCTGTCACTAGGACAGAAAGGTATCACAAATTTTAATATGAGACACAATGCAGAGACTAATGATAGTTCAAAAGCAGATAAAATATTCATAGTTTTTAATAGAGTGTCATGCTGATCTTTCCATGGCTATTATCGAGCTTTAGCTCATCAGGAAGATGAGTTTCATAAGAGGAATTGCTAGAAAGTGAGTCATGAGACACTTAACCATGGAAAGTTAAATGTTGATCCTTTACCACTCCAAATTGTTCATTGTAGAAGCAGAGAAAGCTATAAATACCCACAAGAAAATGCCTGATTTTCTTCAGCAGTGATTCCCAGTGCCGAGTCCTGAGTAGAAGATATTTTAAGCCTTTATAATGCAGCCTGAACCCCTAACATGAAATGCTGAGACGCAAACACACATTACTTGTGAATTCCTATATTCCTTTTTCTCAATGTAAACAGGATGCAGCTCTATTGGGAATTCAGCTTAGCTTTGGTATTGCTGTCCCTCCAAGCAGGACTGCCCCCTGGCTATGTGGCGAGCCTATTGGAAGGATAAGTACGAGCAGTAGGAGAAATTACTTAAAAATTTGGTCTTGTTCGATCTTTCTAAAACAAAAAGTGTGTGGGTGTCAATGCACAAATACCTTTAGTTTGTTAAACAGCTGAACTTAGGTTTCGGCATGTGCAGTTGTTGGAACTCTTTTCTTTCCTCTCATAAACAATAGTGTCTTCATAGGTATGAGAAGATAATAAATTAAACAATTCAGTAGGCTCTGTATAAGTACCACATATATTAAACCACAGCCTATCTAAGTTACAAAAAAGTTAACTTAGATCAACATTTATCAACAGGAACTAACTTTTAAATATGAAGAGAGGATTCATTTCTAAGCTGTTAGAAGGAAACAGATGTGATAGAAGGAAGTATAGACTTTTACTTTCAATACAGCAAAATCTCATTTCAGGTGTTCCACACAGCGCGTTTGCTAGAACTCATAGGAGGAATTAGAGAGGATGTGCATAGCCTTTCCTGTTGAGCAAAATCCCAACAGTGCTTGCTGACATCAGTAGAAGCTTCCGCACCGGAGACCCTCTGGTTAGGGGGTTGTCCATCTCCTGTGTGTATGATAACACTGGGTGTGCTATATTCCCCGAACTACGTAAGCTTGGATTTATGGGGTGAGGACCAGAAGCGTTTATTGGGAATGTTCTGCAAGAAATGTGTGACACAGCTGTTTTTGACGCCACACCTTCATGCGACAAACAAAAAGTGAACCAGCTGTTGGTATCTCAGCCACCTGCTGAGCCCATGTGGTTCTGTGGGATGTGTGATCACTCCAGGCTTCACTTAGAGGAAAGAGAACTGATGATCACTGATCAGAGTCCAGGTGTTTGGTTGACCTCTTCCTATGCCAAGAATGTGAGATCACCATAGAGAATCTTTCTACTCCTCCCGTGGATGCAGAGGTCCTTTGCATCCATGCTCCATAGAACCAGAATCAGAGGAGAGTTGTCATGCATGGTGACCATCTGGAGGTGAGTACTTCTTTTTGCTCTCCAAATGCTCCAAGTTCAGGAAGAGCTTGGGGTCTCAAGTTCTTTTTTGCCTCCCAAACTGCAGTACTTGTATATCTTTAAGACTTGGATTTGCAATGGATTTGTAATATATAGCATTGTCATCACATTGTGAAATCACTAAAGTCTAATACTTCTCATGTTCCATATCTCTGCATTTCAGAGCTGTGTCTAAACAAGCAGAAACAGTAATGGCTGTCAGCAGAGTGCTTGACAATATCTTCAAAGCAGAAGAGCTGAGTAAACATTTGCTGTGTGTGCTCTATTAGGTGTCAACAAAAATTTCATTCCTCCCTCCCTCATCTGTGAAGTGATAGAGGGGGAAAATATTACTGCTCTGTGATTCTGCAACAGTTAGTGTTAGAGTGGGTGCTACAATACTAATTCAGCTTGAGGCATAAGATTGTATGAGACATCAGCATTTGGCAAACTTCAGGGAAATCACAAATGTAGCAACATTGTTTATTGCATAGTGTTTATTCACACAGTAGTGAGTGATCCTTTAAAACAGAAGTGTAAGTGGCTTGCAGTATTTGCAGAAACATTCTGCTGACAACCTAAAGCTTTGGAAGACTGCTGTTACCTTATTGTAATAAACTAACAAAAGTGAAATTAATATCTGGGTTTTTTTAACTTACCACTTTTAGATTCCTCTATGGAAAAAAAAAAAAACACATCAGCTCATCTTAAAATAACTATAGAAAGAATTCCCAGCGGTCCTTCGATTTACACTGGCTTAAAATATGAAGAAACAAAGATTGAAGCTCCAGATAAGCATTGGTCAACTCAATAGGAATTTCTTCAAAAATATTTGCAAATGTGGGCAGATGGTGTTGGGGTTTTCTGCAGTTTAACAGAGCAAGCAGTTATATTAGACATCTTTTTCCCAAAGTTATCCTGATTTTGACAAAAATCCTCCTGTTGCCATTAATCTTAAACATTCTAACAAGCTCTAACTTTACTACCATGCTGTAAACGTTTACTTTCTGGCCACATTTTTTTCCCCTTTGAATAAGCTCAGTTTAGTGGTTTTAACTTAAGACAATAAACCAGGAACTCCCAAGTTCTAATTCTGCTGTGGTAACCATCTTGCTGGGTGGTCTTGGCACACCCTAAAGGTATGCCTTCTGTGTGGACCTAATTTGTTAAACACTAAAAAACCCAAAAAACCCCATCTATTTCCTAGCCTGGATGCAGCCAGAAGTGTGGGCCACTGTTTTGTTCTAATGAGGTGTCTTTTAAATTCACTCACAGCCGAAAACAGCTGAGATTTGGGCATTTTCTCATTTATGCTCCATAGGTGAATCTACCTTTCTGATGAGTAACACTCCAGCTTGGCTGAAATATGAATACAGTTGTGGTCCATCTTCACTGTGGCTGATTTGCAATTTGGAGTGGAAAAGACATCAAAACTTGGTGGATTTTTGACCTTAAGACCAATGAAACCTTAGAGTTGTGGGGTATTTTCTGTTTGTTAAAAAATTAACTCTTCGCGCATGAAATTGCTGATCTTTCCCTTCAAAGTTCTGCAAAGAGGCTTCTAGAAAATAACATTGAGGGGAAAAACTGGAAAAAGTTAGTACAAAAACTGTCCTATACGGTAATACCATGAGCCTGAAAACAGGGAATATATTCCAAACTTGTGGAAGTGTTGAGTTCGTTGGGATTTTTTCTCCAAGAGCAAGAGTTAATATAACTGCAAAGTAATTTTAATGAAGTGTCTAATTTATTCTTAATTCAAAGTAATTTTCTTATGGCTACAGGAAATATGCCCTACTGGAGTCAACTCAGACAAAATTCAACAGTAAATGTCCCACCCATCTTCATTATCCTGAACAGAAATCTACACAAATCTCACATATTCTACTTCTGTAGCTGATGCTTACTGAGCCTTTAGTACAAATAATTAGGAGTCATCCCTCATAAAACAGTTGGAAGCTAGTGAAATGTCAGAGGATTTCCCTCCATATTCAGTTTTATTACAAATTCAGGTGCTATCCTCTCAGTTTTGCTTAGTGGACACAATTAATGACACTGAAGACTTCTCAGGGTATAAATTAGAGTTTAAATTTGAAGTAATGCCAGTGGCTTAAAGAAGACAGTTTACTGATAACTCAAACTGCACCATATATCAATTATTCACTTTCTCATCTGTCAGCTCTGGCTCTAGATTTGATACATGGTTTAAACAGCATCTCTTTGTTATAGGAAATTGCAACAGAACTTAGTTGTATTAAACAGTTCTTCTTTGTACTTTAAGTGAAAGACCTTTAAAACCAAAACTGTCTTTAAAATACCTATTGCCCCCAAATATTTTTTTCAAATACCTTTTTTTAAGTCGGTTTCAGTTTCTGTCCCTAGTAACATACATATTCACAATCCACACAGCTGAAAGAAAGCAGAGCAGGGAGGACTCATTCTTCTTGTAGGCACTAATGTTATCAAAAAGTAGTGATAAAAAAAAAGTAGAAACAGCAGTTGTATACAGTAAGTCTGAGATGCTGCTGTTCCATGAATGAAAAAGAAATTCTTGTCTTGTATTTAGAATGGAAGAAAACTTAATATCTCTACAGAAATGGGATACATAGGACAAAATAGCAAGAAGTGCAAATGGGAAGATGAGAAATTCTTACTATGCCCAAGGAAGGTAATGTAGTGCCAAAATACCTGAATCACTTAAATATTCTGGTAGCTGGGAAAAAAAAAAGAAATGAGAAGCTGAAGATAAAAATACCTGTATTCAGTACAGCTATATAAAAATATGAAATTCATAATCCAGGAAACCCTGCAGTTGCCTCTGATGTTGTTACAGGACCAAGAGGTGGGCCATGCTGATGGCAGGCTTGGAAGTTTAAAGCAGCTTTAAGCAAACCTGAGCCAGCTGGATGGAAGAAATGTATAACTTATGTGTTCATTACCTTTCATCACCCAAGAAGGTGAAAACTGGCTGATCTCAGTGCACTTGTATTAGAATTTTGGTTCAAGAGAAGTGTGGAACAACAGTCCCTGATACAAGAGAATTGTTGGGTGGAGCTGTGGTTGGAAACTGCAATGTGTATCACTGCTGTAGCAGGGCTTTTCACCTTTCTTTTTCCTTTTGCTGAGGATTATTTCATGCAGTCAATGTCGTGTCTTTCATCAAGATTTACTTTAAAGTTTGAAATTGACGGTCATCCCATGATTTCCCCTGAGCAAGTTTTCTTTACAATGAATCTTCTCTACAAACTTCTTTAGAGCTTGTAGCTTACCAGTGTGATAGCACTGGCATTCAGTGTGACTGCACAAATACCATGCTGAAAAAACTTGCCCTTGAATTTGTCTTCTAGGAGAAAATGATGTTCATGCAACTGCAGATGTTGATTATTTGTATTACATACAAGGATTCTTAATTGAAGAAATAAAGAAAGCAAACCCAACTCTTTTGCTGCTTCTCCAGCCTTTTGAGGTGGATGCCTCTGTGGAACCTCAGCAGCAGCATGGGAATAACAGGTGAAAGGAAAACTGCTGTGTGCAGAGTGTAGGCAAGGCTTGTCAGTCAGTTGCTGTGCTGCGCTATTTGCCTTTGGTATGTCACTACAAATTCAGTATCCCAACATCACATTCAGAGAAGCCTTAAAAAACCAAAGGGCATTCATGTTTCACCTTCCTTTGTAAAGGATGTTCTGAAATGTCCAAACTTGCCTTCCTTCCCCACAAAGGGCTTTATGTGTGTAACCTTGCTGTCTAATACTATAGGTTGCTATCTAATACATTAATGTAAACAGCAGGAATAGAATCCCCCCAAAAATCGGTTTTACACTTTAATCTTGAGAAGAAAATGATTGCACATTTTTGTACATGATTGAAGCAAAGGTTCTGCACAGATAAAATGAGACATTTCCTGGCAAAGGAAGGTGGCGCTCCGTGAGATAAAAGGAAGGTGTATGTTTTCTCACCACTGAATTTGCCTGAAGCTACGTCTTATAACAAATTTCTCCTTAATGTTGTGAGGATCCGTAAATTCAGGTCAATTTAAATAGCCAGCCAATCTGCATTTTAAATAATGGTGTAGTTAATAAATAGAAAAAAATCTCAGAGAGCTCTGATGTATCAAGTCCTCTGAAAGTCTCTTAATGGCAGTTAATAAAAAGAACTTCTAAATCAACACATGAGTTTCTTGGAAGCCAATGGAAAGTAATTAAATCAGAAGTACTCTAATGCATGCTCACATGCCTGAAAGTATTCAAGCACTCACATCATGACCACTTTGTGTCTAGGGGAAAAGATGATCAAAACTTCTGTGAAGAAAGGCAATGTGTTACAACACACTAATTTCTTCAAAACCAGAGTTTTCACAAGAAACTGAAAATCATTATCTCAAAGTAACTATATTATTGGCACCCCTTCACAAAAAGCTGCATTTTCTCCCTAACTGACTGCAGAGGGAAAGATTGTTTCATTTGGTCTTGAGAAAAGCCCACTACTATCTTTCCTTTGTAATACGTGAAATGAAAGGACTGTTCCTGGCACAAAGACAAGCACTCCTGTGAATGCACTGCAGATTGTTTTTCATTGTGTTGTTAAAAATCTTTATTTCCAACCTGTCCCCATTTCCTAGACCTTACTATCAAAGTTCAACCTCAAACCAAACAAGGATTTAACACAACAACAACAAAAAAAACCACAACTGTATTTTAAGACTTCAAACACTTTCCTTTCCTCTTTCAAACAGCTATTTACTTACCTTCAAATGCAGGCAGCCTCTAAGGTTGAACCTGTTTATATCAAGAGACTCCCCTCCATCCCCATCTTACAGTAAAGCCTTCTGAATGTTCAATATTAACCATAACATATTTATGCAGCTTTGTGGTGTTTTGTTCTGGTGCTGGTTTCGCTAGCACCTGGCAAGGCTCTTGAAGTTTCCTTTTCCAGAGAGTTTTGTATGTTTTTCTCCACCACGTTGATTCCTCTGGATTTGGATGGTGACAGCCTGCAAACATCCCTCTAATCCTGACTGTGTCTTGGGAGAAGAAATTAAATATGAAAAAATTTTTTGAAAAAAAGCAGAGAACAGTCTGCCCCTTGAGATTTCCCCATAAACAAGTGTGCTGTTTCTCTTGGCTTCATGCAGAAGATATGGTGGAAAAACCATGAAGTCCCTCAGTGACTGTAGGATGTTGCTACATGTATACCTGGTTTCATGTAAAGGCACAGGAGGGTTAGGAAACCTGATAATGAAATAGATGTTAAGGCACAAAGTCAGTTACATTCAATATGGTTTCATGTTTTATAGAGAAGACCCTATTTTACCCATAATGTATTTTATGGACTGCATAAACGTGACAATGTAATAAATTCGGACATAGATCTTGAATGCACACAGGTAGGCTGGCTCCGCTCATGACCAAATTCAAACACACTCCCTATTAGATCTTCTAAACACAGGATCTTGCACCAATGGGGTGCAACACTCAAAGCTCCACTGATCTATAGAAAGTGGTATAAAATTACACCAACTTCTCTGAAATTGAAACCTAATTGAATTAGTGTTGCAGCTGACCGCTTGACCGCCCGGAGGCCAAGCAGGCAACTTGCCTGAAGTGTCCCGGCAGTGGGACAGA
>VWZW01007921.1:1307387-1424561 GCA_013397115.1 Edolisoma coerulescens
GGCTGGTCCTCAGCACCGCCCTCAGCATCAGTGTCGGGCTCACCTTCTGAGCCACTGTCTCGGGCAGGAAAGTCTACCCAATTGACACCTTTAATTTCAAGAGCAAAGGCGGGCTGGGCCACCACCACAAATTAGATTAGCTTACATCACTGAAAACAGCCGCTCGTTACTGAAATCAGTGTTTACCCAGAATTTTGCACTTATTTGCACAGCAAATTTTAAGTTAGTGTGAAACTTGCTATTCCTGATAAGCCCCCTAAGGTTCCCTGCTGCTACCATGCTTGTGGTCTGTAGCACTGACTGCCCATTTGTGGGCGGGTGTGCTTGTGTTTGATCAGCAAACACTGTTTGGTAAGGGTGAAACAACTATACTGTGGCAAAAAGTGTTCCAAAACTGTCCCTGGTAGCACTGAGAAAGGACCACTGGTGGCACATGCCCGTGGCCTGGGTTGTTTCTGAAAAAATAAAAGTTGATTCCAACATTGTTTCTCTGAGGGGATCATTTCCAAGTGTGTTGTCTAGGCATCCAGGACTTCAACAGCATCCAAGTGACCTGTTGGATGGTACAGCTGTGGTGAAGTAGGGGCTTGGCATTTGCACTCTCCTACTTGCATTGCTGGAAGTGGAAGAGAGAGCTCTAAGAGCCCACAGAAAGTGTGCAAATGTTGTTTGCACTGAGGGCAGATTGCCATAAGGCACAAGGGCTGCCAATAGGATTTTTTGTGCTTCTGGCCAGGGAACTTGTCTTCCAGCAGGAAAGCTGCTGCTGCTGCGAATGCTTTGGCTCTGCACGAGGGTGTAGTGACAGCAGTCGGTCCTTCCCCTAGTCCTGAGATAACCTGTGTCAACACTGTGACAGATCATCTGGTAAAGCGTTAGTGCAAAGTGCACTCGTGTGAGAGACCACCCCAATCTACTCTTTCATAATCTGGAAACTGTTCCTTGGCATCGTTTCTGCTCCAGCACTGGTAGCAGGCTCTGCCCTGTGCAATTTTGTACACAGAGAAATGGAAGTGAGTAGAAACACATACTTCAGGTTAATCTTTGTTTACTGTTTTGGTTTTTTAATAGGAAAGCAGTTACATGTGAGCTTCAGGGACAACTCTTACGATATTAAAACAAATGAAGCTTATTTGCCTCTGGAATAAAAAGATCTGGATGTGAAAGTAAAAGTATTTCACAGGTTACACCAGGCTGGGAGAAGGGGCAGTTACTGAGAGCCACGTAGAGGGAAACCTATTTAGCTCTGTTAAGCCAATGTTAACAAAGTGTATATTAAAGTACTCTGTAAGATACTGTTGTAAGATGTGGGGGTTTTTTATCAAACATATTAAGTGGAAAACACAGGTTTTGCTTGCAAATGAATATTACAAAGAATATAATGCTTTTGATCCTATGGTAAAAGTCATTAGATGTATAAAGGATATGTCTGGAGGCACATTCCTGACTTACAGTTACTTAAGAGGGGTTGTGAAATCTAAAAAAATCAGATCACACAATCTGAGAAATTACTAATTGCTTTTAAATTAAAGTTGAGCCCCAGTGTTTTGTTAGCAAATAAAAAATAAGGTTATGCTTCTTTTAATGTACAGGAAGAAAGTAATTGAAAGTATGTAGCAGATGTTTTGATTGAGCTAGCAGACTTTTTTCCATGCATAAAAGGCAGTGTACCAAGCAGGCAGAGCAGTTCTTGGAAGAAGCAAACTGGTGGGGACAAGTGCTGTGAAAAGGAGTCTAAACAGGGAGATGGAACTAAGTTTATTCATCTGGTTCATTTAGTCCCCCCAGCTACAGATTCCTATTTTCAAGTAAATAGAGCTGTGCTTTAAGAGCCTTTCTGTCTTTCTTGCTCCCTGTGTGAGCAGGAATGAGCTACAGAGCATGGCAGAGCCTTCAGCAGCAGTCCTGTTCAGCTGTTCAGCACCATGTTTAGATGGTTTTTCACATACAAATGACAAGGAGAGAATTTCCTTTCTACCTTCTGTTCGGCTTTTTCTCATATCAAAGTTATTAAGGGACATAAAAGTATCAGCTCGAAGGATAAGCGGTGACTGCCAGCAAAAAGAAAACCGGGTTGCGTGCGAATGACAGCTGATCACAGTGTTTAATAAAATATTCCTTGATTTTTTATTCTTATTGTACTGGGTGATAGATGCTGCAAAAAGTGCAGAATTTTGGCTTCTTTCAGTTTTTTTTACAGCACTTCAGAAAAGAAACAGAGTACAGCCCTCCAGGCAGCTTTGTTGCCCTTCTCCGAGAGAGGCCTTTGTCTCCCTGCATCATCTGAGAATTATTGCATTGACAGCTACTAACACAATTCTTAAGCAAAGAAGCTTTCCTTAAAACCATCTCCTAGAATTCAGGTCTTTTCAAAATGTGTCTCAGTTTTTGGATGGCCTACACATTTTAAAAAAATTTTGAGGTTTTGATTCATTCAAGAAGTAACTGAAGGTACTGCAGAAATTTGCTTGGCTGTGTAGCAATTGGAAATACAGGCAGATCCTATTGGAGATATATAAAAATACACACACCCAAATCTAGGCAGTAACTGCCAAATGAATGCCATATTCTTCAAAGGAGGAACAAGCAGTATTAATTATAATTAAGTAGATGGACCCAGTGTGCGTTAATAATGCCAAATGTTGAAAATTAGCTGGAATCTGGTGTACAGAGTGAATATTTTTGGTTGACTGGCTATGGCTTATTCCACAGTCAGGAATGCCAAGCAACTGACCTGGTAAAGGTTTTTGTCCCCACTCACCCTGTCCAACTTCTGACAGCATTTTCTGTCTGTTTGTTTGTTTGTTCGTTTTCCACAGCTCTAACATATTAATTCTATTAGGGAGGTATTAAAAATCTTGGCAGAATTAACCCAGTCATGTCTTTTCATAACACTACTACCAAAATACATTGAAAGTTAAAGTAATTTGAAACAATGAACTTTCATCCTTTCATCTCCTTCCCACAGCTGCACTCAAAATTAGAGTAGAACTGCAGGTCCTAATTATTGTAATAAGGTGTAATTCAGGTAGAAACCTGTGAGTCACCAGTAACTCTGTTCCCTGGTACAGCTAGTCTGTGGCTATATGTGCATGTAAATGCCATGCAGGAAACCCAGAACTAGCAGTATTAAAGTTGTGAAAGCAAGAAAACACGAATTATCATCCTGGACCTGTGTTTTGTGTGCTTGCTCTATCATGCAACCCCCGATCCAAACAGGAGCTGCATATACAATTGTCCAAACCTGTAAGGGAGCAGATCTGATAGGAGATTAACTCCCAATATGCAGCTGACCTCCAGAGCCAGCCTGGCTTTGTGACTTGGACAAACATTTCATTAACTTCAGTGGGACCTTACCCTAACCTTAACATCAGGCCTTGTGCTTTAGAACTGGAACTGAAGCCATAGTTAAACATCTACTAGCTGTTTGTTGTTGGGATTTTAAATTTATTTTTTTTTAAACTAACACACAAGAAATACTGACTAGAAATCTAAAAAGCCATCGATTTAAACACTGTTTTGGAAATGAGTGAAAATAAATTGCAGTGCAAGCTTCACACTGCGTACTTCCTGACTTGCACAGTACACGCCTATAAAGAGAAATTGCTGTGGAATGACTTTCTGCAAAATAGCTCTATTTTCATGCATTGTAGAGGTTCATCATCTCCTCTTCCTGGGCTGTGTTGCTTTCCACCCGTATGAATCCTTTTCAATTTGTAATTTCAGTGGGATCCAGTTCTAGTTTTATTTGTCAAGATACTCCCTTTTTTTGAAATGGTCTGTTAGTGAAATATCCCTACAAGATGATGTAAAACTAATTAACCTGATATCAACTCATATTCGTATATGCAAATGGATAAGTTCAAGGCTGCATACCCTGTATAACACAAATATCCATAAATGGTTGTAAGAATGCATTTTGATGACATACCAGTTCAAATAGCAAAGATGTTACAACTGGACCCAGTGGAAGTTTTCTGCATGAATCACTTTCTTTTTTTTCCCCAGAGAAGGATTTGTGAAGAGAATTCATTTTCTTCTAATGCTTGGAAGGGAAGGGGAATGCCCCAAACCAAACATTTATGAATTTCCACATTCGAGACTTAAATGGGGTTTATTATTTCCTTTTCTTCCCCCCATCTTTCTTCTGTCACTAAATATGACTGAATAAATCTTTGGTCTGTGAGATTCAGCTCTCTTTTATTCCCCTCACTAACTTTTCAAACAATAAGGAAGTAGAAGAGAAAGTTGAAAGGTAAAACTCCTCGATATTATCTATGCTAATGCATTCAGGAGACAACTCACAAATTCATTTGCAGACCTTTTTTTTTTTAATATATTGGTGTGTGGGATTTTCTTTTCAGATGTTACATTTCTTTGAATTTTTCCATTACATTTCTTTCCTTTATTCAGCTCACCCTTTTGACAGTGTCTTGAAATATTGAAAAATAGCCTAGTATTAAATTACATTATGGTGCATTTATTACAATTACAAATATAATAGAGTACATTACCAGTACATTTAGAATTACAGCAAATCTGTGAATTTTGAACTACATTTCAATCATATTTATAGTTGTGATTTGAGTTACTCCTGATAGGCTATAGTTTTCCCTGTTTGTCATCATGTGCTGCTTGTTTGCAGCCTGTAATTACCAGGTATGTTCAGCTGACGGGTGGATCTGAGCGCAGAGCAGCTGGAGCTCATGGTTGGTTCTCCACTGCCTGAGCAGCAACAAACTTCAAGCTATTCCTGCTAACTTTGCTCAGTATCCAATTCACTCTCTATTTTAACTGGGTGAAAAATATCCCAAACTGCTGTCAAAACCCTCTGCCCAGCCTCTCCTCCTCTCTCCATCAGAATCCCTCTCTGGGCAGGCACTGGGGCAGAGACTGCACCCAGCTGAACTGGGACATGTCCTGGGACTAAACACCTGCACCCTCAGGTCATACCAAGACCATGCTGGCACAAGCTAATTCCTGGGTTTTTACAGGAGTCTGTGCCCTTTGTGCACAGCATGGTGTATTTCCATAGATCTCCATTGCAGCTGATGGATTTCTGGTATAAGTGTAGCAAGGGTTTTATAACCCTTCTCAGTTTAGCTCTGGAAAACAACCCACTTGAAAGGCTGTCTAAATTCCTTCAGAAATACCAGTGGAGCAAATCAAAAGCCAGAGTGTTGATTTATCCTAAAGGTGAAACAGGAGAGGGACACAAGCTGCCTTCCCATCCTCTGCAAAGGTCCTGGGCACAACCTTTGTGCCTCGAAAGGGCTGCTCTCACCACCACTGCCACCAGCAGAAGCAAAGCTTTCAGCTACAGCTGCTCTGGGAAGTGGATACCTTGTATCCATGTACTAGAAAACTAAGGAAGAAATTTATGAGCAAGGATTGTGCCTAGAGGGCTGAGCTAGACCATATCCAGTTGAGGGCATGCAGTGTCCACACTGCCTCTTCTGGGTACCACCAAGTGCCCAACATCCCTGAAAAACCCTTTTTCTCCTTCCCTAGTCTCTCTTGGCAGAAGGAGTGGAAGCAGGACCTCAGCAGCATCCCCTATATCTGGACCTTAAAGGCAGTTTTAGTGCTGTCTCAGGTGACTGCCTCCGTCCGTACCCGCCTCCCGTCACTGCCTGAACTTGCGCTCATGTTCCTGCAGGTTTGCCCAGATGTCTGCACTGTGCAAAATAATGCCATCCCTCAAACCTTCAGTTTCCATTGGCTGACCAAAGACACTGCTGAGGTTTCAGCTCTCAACCCTCTCCAGCCAGCAGCAGGCCAAGAGGAGATGGGAGATGTCTCTCTCTCCTCAGCACGTTGGCTTCGGTGCTGAATCATTGGAGGTCTGGAAAAGGAGACCTGTAGAGCAATTGTCCAAAACCTACTGCCACCCATAGAGGCCAATCTGTCCACCAGAGAAGAGCAAATATGGAATTTTGAGATGAGGTCACCTGTTCTGAGCATGCACTGAAGAGAAGGTTAATCAGTGCTTGGTTTTGAGATCAGACAGCTCTTTTTGTTTGTTGTATGTGACCGTAACACATCACTGCAGTTTATCAGCATCTGAGTTGATCAGAAGAATGGGAAGGGAAGGCCAGTCTATCCCAACAGGAGTCAGAGATGCCAGAAGGATTGTGCATATGCAAACTTAGCTGCTGTTGGAAAACTTCTGCATTCTATCTTCTGTTTGATGACAATCAAGACTAGCGGGTGGTGGGCAACCTTGCAGAGCTGGCCACCTCCTAGCTTTTGTGGTTTGCAGGCATGACTCTACTGAGGTAGCTCACACTTTGCTTCTGTGGAGCACGCATCACCTGGGCCTCCTGTGTTGTGGTAGAGGGGACACTTTTCTTGCAGGCAGCAGGCAAAGGGGAGGCCGGAACGGCAGAGTCTGTCATAACACCCTCAAGAGCATGGTGAGAACAATGTGTTTGGGTTGGCCCCTGGGGCACTGCAGAGACACTCGTACAGCACAGCCACAGCACAGCTGGGCCAGGGTGTGGGATGTGGCTTTGGGGTAGGGTGGTGAACACTTAAAGGGATGGGTGGGACACATCATGGGTTGGAGAGAAGCTGTACCAGTGAGAAACAAGAGCCCTCTATTTTCTTAAAACTATTACAAGTTCTGCAGAGGGTGAGCTCCTTTGAAAAGCACTGAAATGCTGATGAAGTTTTTTGGAAGCAAGCTAAGCCAAAAACTACTGGGAACTAGGAAATCCTCACTGACAGATCGAATTTTTATTTCACTGCCTATTTTAGGACTCAGATATATTTTCTTGACATGTTGATAAGGATATATGGATGAAGCACTGGAGACAGAGGTAGATGCAGGTGGGGAGCTCAGCTGGATGGCCAGCAGATCTGTGTTCACTTCTGCTCCATCCTCTCCTGCGCAGCCCCTCCCTCCTCCACTGGAGACACCTCAAAGCAGAGCTATGAGGTTCAAGTCCACTATTGGTAGAAAACCACACTGTATTTATTTCATGTCTGTACCATGCCAGGGACCTTCACTGTTCTGTGAACAATATAAATGGTGGCTGTACTGGGCTTCCTGAAATGTGGGTTGGTCATTTACAACCAGAAGCGATTACGAGGTATTTGCACCTTTGAGAATAGTTGAGGATTAAGTAAATAATAATTTATCCTTCTAGTTCTTCTTTGGTATAATGCATAATTGTTGGCTGGCAGGGACATCTCTGAGACAGCCACCTGCCTCTGGCTGAGCCTGGATTCATTTCTGTGGTGTGACATGGTCCCTACTGACCACACAGGGGCCACTATCAGCAACATAGCAGTTAATCCTCTTTCATAGATAGGAATAGACCTCTGGATGAGGCCAGGAGGCTGCAAAATGCATTTGAGCTTCTTCAAGACAAAAAGTATTAAAGCAGTTGCTGTTATCTGCTGGTAAGCAGTAGGAGGACAGAGAAAGAACATAAAACAGGGAAGGTAGGGAAAACTTCTACTGGAGCTAGCTGGAAATGCATGAGGAAATAAATAGGTGTGGTGTTATTAAACAACAGATGCACCTGGGAGTCCAAAGCCTAAAAATCCCTTCATTATCCAGTTTAAGGCATCAAAAAGTTATGGCTAAAATGTGAGCTATCAGCCTAACGGGTCTGTTTATACAGACTTCTCTAAATAGTTCCCCAGTCAGATCTTTTGCTTCTGCAAAATCTTTCTTTTTCCCTTGTGTTTTGATTCCTTTCATCTTAAAGGACACGCTGCCATTTACCAATCTGTAAATAAAACTCACTGTGATAAAGGTCACGAGCTCAATCTCCAGGAAGAAGTACCCTGCAGTGAAAGGTAAAGCCCATTTGGGGGTTGCCAGTGCTGCCCTTGGCATCCACTGATACCAGGGCCTGATGGACACTGCCCAGCTTCCCCCATCGGTTGGACTTGCATCAGTATCTGATCTTCCACCTGCCATTATCCTGTGCCACAAAAACAGGACTTTTGGAGATTTATTATGGGGTCAGGAGAGAGCTTCATGGTGGGCAAAGCTACTGAGCACCACCAAACCTGGGCGTTGGCTGCTGTGGTAGAAATGTCCCTCACAGGCTGGGTGTGGGTTTCGCTGGCTGTGCATGGTGCGTGTGTGTGTACACTCAAATGTCTTGGTCCCTCCGCTCCAAAGCCAGCTCCACTGGCAACTCCTGCCTGAATTCCACAAGAAAATATTTGGCAAATCACATGCTGACATGTTTATCTTGTTAGCTGTCAGGATGAGTGAGTGTGAAAGCTGAATGCTATCATTCAGCTTGAATGGAGCAATAGCTACCACTCATGAAATCTGACAGAATAAATACATTTTCACACATGATTTTTGTCAGACTCATATTAATCCTTTGTTCAGCTGCTGTCCTAAGTGACTTTAAATAGACGCGTGCTCACTGGCAACCCCAAACTCCAGCTCAGGGCTCACACAGTGACTCTACACAATACAGAGATGACAAAGTGATACATTTATGAGCCTGCTCATAAATGACAGGTTGAGTTAGCTTCTGCCCCGGCATATATATATTTACATGTCTTCTAACATCTAATTTCACTGAAACATCCCACAGAAAGCTCATATTTGGGCTTTTATTACGAATCCAATAAAAAAGCAATGCAACCATTTCAAGACAGTTATGGCATCAACAACCCCTGCCTGCTTTCAGGCAGGCATTCATGGGAACTCCTTGTGGGAGTTCACACAGTGTGAGAAAATAGCGAGCGCATTGAATCTCATTCTATGGCACAAATATTTCTGTGTGTTAGAGTACCTCCGAGCTAAGAAATCTCTGAAACATCAACATTTAGTTTCCTGCTTGATCTAAGCTGGCCTTGCCTGAGGCAGAGGTCGGTAACATGCAGCTTTGTTGTTTGCTGGAATTAAGAATAGAAGAGTTTGTCTGATCAGCTCCCTCTCCAGCAATATCAAACTGCCTCATTCACATTAAAAAGCATCAGGCTTTGGCCCATTTCCTTTCTGATATTGGCAGAAGTGCCAGCAGGAAAGGGAAAGGGTAGATTGAGGGTTTCCCCATCCCTAGTTTGTTTTGCTCTTTGCTTGCCCTAGTGGTGCTGGCATACCCCATCCACGGCTGGAGTTTGTAAAGGAACAGTCTGAGCCATTCTGTGCAACATTTGCACATGAAGGAGTAAGGCACTTAAAAGCTCTGGCCAGACTTGCCATGTTGAGCAGGTAAGGACAGGATTAGGTCAGAGGTCCATGCAATAGGATAAGGTCTGGAAATCAGCACAAGCTCTGGAAAGACAGAGCAGTCCCACAGCTCGGAAAGAAAAATGTGGCACACCAATGTGAAATGGCAGAGTGACGAAATTGGGGGTTTTAGCAGTGCTGTGCTCTATTTTAGCAGTGACAAAGACATGCCAGAGAGAACTTTTTTATTATCAGATCACATTCAGAGCACTTTAAGGGTATGAGACAAACATCTGAATCAAGGAAAGGTAGAAGATGGTATTGGGACCCACAGCTTCTCTCTTTCTACATCTGCAGTATCCTCTGTGCCTTACTGCCACAACTAGAGGCTGCCTCTTCCTGGGTCCCTGCCTCCTTTACTGTGCAGGGTGAATGATGCTTCCTGAAACCACAGCTGTTCAGTATTTATCTGCAGAGTTCAGTGTGTGGCCTTGCTGTCTGTACCACACAGCACTGACACCCTGCATCTCCTGGCTCCTGCAGCGCATGGGGCAGCAAGGGGCCAGCAGCTCCCTTTGCTCACTTTGGCTTGGCCCATGCTAGGTGCTGAAGGCAGTGAAAGGGAAGGATGTCTGTCTTCGTTATTTAAAGATCTTGCCCTTTTGAAATACCATTCGGTGAGAGGAGAGGCATTTGTTTTGGGAGGGGAGCTTCGCTGGTTTTGTTTGGAGTATTTTTGTACTGAATGATATGTCAGAGAAAGGGGAAGGTTCCATTCATGCGAAGCAGAGTGCTGCAGGAAGCTCTCAGAGGCTTCCCACGTTCACCCACTTCAGTAAATCCAAGACAGCACTGTCCCTCACATCAGTCTGATTTAAATTAGGGTAAAGTCCTGTGTAACATTTCTGTGGTAGATGACACCACAATTACCTCTTGTCCCCTTTTTCTCTCTGTTCTCAGAGAAAGGCAGTCAAATAATTCAGCTCAGCTTATGAATTGCAGGACTGAGCAGCACCTGCAATTTCACATCATTCAAACTAGCTTTTATCTCTCTTGACACAAATGCCAGACCCTCGTGTGCCCCTGAACTGGCTGCCGGCAAGGAACTGTGGCTGAGTGAGTTATGCCAGCGATCCTGAAGTCTGTCAGCCAGCACGGGCTTCTAGGGAAAGAGCAGGTTATGTTGGGACAGGAGAGGAAATCTGATATGAGTATATATATTTTTTTAAGCTGAAGCAGCAATGGTTAATACAGCTTCCTGAGGCCAGGTCAATTCTCACTCAAGATTCAAGGTTTTACCTGGAATAAACTATAAATAATAAAACCTATTATTTTACAAAGCACTACTATGACTAATACATTTGTTCTCCTCTTCCAGTGGAATGATCTATATTTGCTTTTGATATAAAATTTTTCATAGAGAAAGATTTCCCCTTCAGTTGTGTTTTACTTGCATTTGTCACATGCATTTTACTGGCAGAAAATTCTTCTTTTTAAACTGCACCTCTTCTCTTTCATTCTGTTCTCATTACTTATTCAGAAAGCTCAGAAAATCTTACTAGAAGTACAGCCAGTTCACTGGCATTTGAAGAATGAGCGTCTTCCCAAGCAACCTAACATCTACATTTTCATTCGCAGTTTAAGCCAGAAGAAACAGCCTCCCTCTTTGAATGCAGCTCTGCTTGTTGTTTGACAGCTCCGTGGCTAAGCCACCCCTGAGCCTTGGCCCAGCAGTTCTTCCCTCTGTGTGCCACAGCTCATTTGAACAGCACCAGAGGGACCTGGTCCCTGAGTCAGAGCAGCCCCTCAGAGCACACCAGGAAAGGGCAGGTGCTTCCTGGGTGTTTCAGCAAACACCTGGAGAATGTGGTCAGGCTGCCATTGCTTCTCTGGGGTAACTGGGGCATCTTCAAAATCCCACAGCGTAGCTATTCCAGCTTGAAGGAAGGGTACAGGGGAATTCTCAACATGTTCAGAAGTTATTTCCCTACTTTACTCCACACTCTGCAGGTGTGTGGTTCAGAATTAATCCCAGGGGCAGGCATGCATTGCCATTTCTTGTTCATAAATATTGTCAGTCAAAGAACTACACAACTGAAAAGCACCATCAGTACAGAAAGGGGAAAGAGGGTGTTCTGCTGGTGGGGATGAGGCCCATCTCTGTTTTCCACCTTCAAATGGTGTTTAATTGACTTCTTCAGCTGTTCCTTCCTGTGTGTGCCTTTTTGAGGAGAGATCCCCCAGTCACAGGAGGTTTCTGAGGGACAGAGATGTTATCTTGGACAGCCAGGGAAGACTTGGAATGCCAGGGCTGTCCATCTTCCCAGCAGCCGAGTGCTTTGCTCTCTACAAGGGAGTAGACCAAATTGCCCCAAATTCTCCAAGCATCTCCAAGTTTTGAGCCTCTTGTGCTCAAAATGCATTTTCTGTCTAAAACAAACAAATCTGTGGACCAGCACTGGATGCACCCATCAGGGGAAGGGCTGTATGTCTATGTGTGCTTCCAGCACAAGGGGAGGCAGCCCCAGCAGCATCCCGGCAGGCGGGTGGGTTGAAAAAGTCATCTTTGTTTCCTGAGCAATTTGTCCAACCAAAAGAAAAAGCTGCATTTGAAACTTGTCAGGTCTTTCAGGAAAAACTTAACCACGCCAAGCAGAGCTTTTGGAGACACAGAAGGAAGGCTTGCAAGCTGGAGCAGCCAAGCGCTGCCATTAATACTCTCAGACAGCCGTGGCTTCGGAGTCACCTCCCACTTCTTTGAACTGTTTTGCTGGTGCTGAAGCTGAATCTGCCTAAGATAAACTGTGCAGTCCTGATCTAGCTGTGGGGTCCAGCAAACTTCAGAGGGAAGCCATTGTCATGCTCTGTCACATTAAACGAGCTAGCAAGTCCATGCTGCTGCCAAAAGTCCCTGTAAAATATACTCTAATTAGACAACTTTACAAAGCTTACAAATTGGGAGGGGGGTTGGGGAGAAGGGGGAGAGCTTGAGGTTTTTTTAAAACTGCTGGATTGTAGCATCTCCTAACAGAGCAGTTATGGTTTAGCATTACAATCTTGCTTAGTTTGCTGAATCTGGCCTTTAGGCCAATCTGTCAGCTGCCATTAATTTATGCAAACAGTGGAATCAGAAATATGTGGGTCACTTTCATAGAAAGTCCTAAGCAAGAGAAAATTATCCATTTAATTTACATTTGGTGCTCCCCAAACTGAGCACTGTTTTCACTAGTAGCCTGTGGTGTGAAGTGCCAAGGCTTGTACAAATATGCTCTTGTACAAATCCAGGGAGAGGCCAGACACAATGAAATCCCAGGCAGTGAGTTCAGCCAAGACCCTCAGAGTTTCTGCTCACAGCTCTTGCAAAAACAGTGCTCAAGAATATGTGTCCTGCTGCCACGATCATCAGCAACATCATGCAGGTACATCCTCAATCCTTAGCCACTGCAGGAATCCTAATGCCTTTACTTTTCATATCGTCTTTTTTTACAGGAGCTTCTATTTTAATTTTCTTTCTTTTTCCTTTTCTCTTTTCCTTTCTTTTTTCTTTCCTTCCTTCTTTTCTTTTTCTTGCACTTCAACCTAAACATAAGAGGCAGATCCTCACTCAATTTTCTCCCACTTCCGAAGTATGGGAAGATCATCAGCAGCTGTTGTTGCCAGCTTTAGTCTCCTAAATTTCCTTGTATAAGGCATAAATGGCACGTTAGATTTGAGATTTGGCAATACTGTGTTTCCTTTCAGGAAAAAAAAGGAAGCACTCAGCTCCCACCATTCCCAAATCTGTAATGTTCTTCTGTGCAAATAAGGGCATTTAGTGAGGGGCAGGGTTTTGAAAAGACAGTTCACCCTTTGAAAGACAGCTGCCACAACTGGTGTTCAAGGGGAAACTTAACAAGGACTTAATTTAAAAAAAGAAAGAAAGAAAGAAAGAAAACTTCTTCTTCCAAATCAGGAGATAGTTGATGATTTACTTAGCCATTGTGGACTTTGAGCATGTAAGAAAGCCCGGATGTTTTGGAGGGACCACCAGGATAGCAGCTCATGGAGGTGTGCCCAAGGTCACTGCTGGCCCTTTGCTGCCATGGGTGGCAGGAGCAAAGCCATCATGCAGGAGGAGATGAAAGCTGTCACCTGTTTACACCACAGGACCACAGGGTGCCACCTTGAAGGAGCTGCCAGGCACTCCCAGAGCACTTTGTGGAGCTGTGCAGTAACCTGACTTTGGGACTGTGCTTTTTTTCCTACTTGTTTTTATGCAGTTGGTGTACTCTGAAACAAGAGTCTCCCATTCTGTCCACGCTGGACTATCACCCACAGCAATGGGCTGGAGTCCTGCTGTGCCTGTAAAGTGTCACAAAAATGCTTCCAGAAATTGCGGCCCAGCGCTAACACGGGTTTCAAACAAGTGCAGAGACTCTGGATTCAGAGTAATAAATCTTTGTCTTTCTCAGTGTGGAGGAAAGATGTTCCCTGAACTGCTGTGGGCTTAGCATAACTGTGCTTGCTCTTCTTACCCCTCTGCTAATAAGAATTACCCCATGTTTGTCTGTCCTCATCTGCATCTGCCTCCTGACCTCCCTGCCACCCCAGCACTGCTTGGGTTTCCTTTTGGTGGTGGAAGAGACTGTTGTGCTGGAGGCAGCTCTTCTGTAGGGCTGGGATTTTTCAAAGCAACCCAGTGCCACTCTTCATCACCATAGTATGGATGGATTTGCTAAGCTGTTTTCTCTCTCCTTGTAGCCCTTCTGTAAAACTGCGACATCATTAACATGTTAATCATTTTCTAAATTGGAAAGGCTGTTTTAATTGAATTTGCTCTCCAAGTGGATATGGAGAAAGAGAACAGCATTACAGCAGTTAGGAATGAAAGGCTATTAGCTCTTGCTTTTCCCCCTGGTACATTCACTAAATATAAAATTGGATTCCATTTGCTGGTGGATTGGTGGCCATAGAGAAGAAAGCAGTATGTGTTTTCAGCTGCCTTCACAGACCACTGGCTTCATTGCAATGAAGACCTAAGACACCCACTGAACAAACTGGAGGAGAGTCAGCAGTCAGTGAAATAAAATGGTCTTCACAGACAATGGTCCTAGAGCCCTCTATTTGGGGACCACTGGCCTTGTGTCCTTGGTCCTCCTCAAAATTAAGCAATGGTGATCTCCTGGCAGTCTCCTGACTGTGACAAGGAAGGTTGAGTGTGAATTAGGTCTGATTTGGAGCCCAGGTCTCCAGCAGTTGTCCCTATCACTGCACTGCAAGCTTTGGTGCAAGGCTGGACATGGACTCCTGGCATCGTGGCTTTACAGCATCCCTGTCCCAGGGCTCCCTGTGCAGCTGCCCTGAGCACTGTGCCACATTTTGCAACTTTACAGTGTACTTTATTATTTCCATAAGCAACTACTAATCATCCTGTTTCTCTTAATTCTGTTATTTTCAGGGGTGCAAGAGGAACATCAAGCAAATAATAAACTTCTTATGAGTAAGGAGGATTAGAGTCAAATGCTCGAACAAAGGACTGCAGGGATTTAGGGAAAATTATATTTTCCATTTTTCTTTCTTCCACACTTAACCCCAGGGCAACAATCTCAGCACATTTTGCAACTTTAAAGGAGCTTCAGCAGTTTTATTTCATCTCAAGTGTGGTACAAGGAAAACTTGTGAACGGGGATTCAGACAAAGCCATTGAAGTTCAGTTCAACCACGTGCTTTGGAGAAAAAAATCTGATACAAAAGGAAACGTTTCCAAAATCATCTAAAAAATTATGTTGGAGTCTCACACCATGCTGGGAACCTGCCCTTTACAGCTACTTTATGGCTTTTGAAAGTGTTAACCATACAATTTTGTGTGGATATTTCTCCATCACTCAAGACCAGGAAATATTAAAGGGAAAGTGAGAAGATTGCCATCACAAAGCTCCTCCGAAGATGGATGTAGCAGCAGAGCCACCAGGGGGAAAGTAGGAAGGAGAGAAGGAAACGCCTTTTTTCCCAGACAGGGACATCTCACCCGAAAACAAAGCCTCCTGACAGCCTACAAACATGCCCTTTCTGCAAAAGTCAACCTGCACTCCCAGAGGAATACAGATGGTATCAGAAAGCCAAGGGAAGATGGTCCTAAATAAATAATTTTTTTAGTAACTTCCATATTCATCTGGTCATGGGAATGATGTAGAATTATGCCTCCTTAGCTGAGGAGCTTTTGGTTGTCATACATGTGTCAGCAGAAAGAGTAACAACTATGGATTATACGTGATGGGGGTGAATGGAGGATGATCTGGGATAACAATGAGTTGACAAACTGAGAACTGTGGAGGAGTTTTGAAATGGGCATTCACACTCCTTTACTTACTGCTGCCGTGTCTCAATTGCCATTCCTTCCTCTCTCCTGTGTTTTTTCCTTGCATGATCCTTCCCAAGAGAAGTTCAAGGGCAACTGCTTAATGGCACAAAAGAAAGTTTAAAAATTGAAGAAAGAGTTTGAGTATGTCCTATCCTGCCAAAAGGATGAGCTGTGTTCTGGAAAAGGAGGTGCAGGATCACCAGCAAAAGAAAAAGATGGAGGAGATGCCTTCCTTGTCTTTTGGAGTCTAGGCTGCCTTAGTGCTTTTCTTCCTGCCTTTTCATAATGGCACTGGAAGCCTGAAATGCTTTTATTACTGTTGGAAATGCTGAGCCTGAACATGGGGGACATGTGGGACAATGGAGGTACTATGGAGCAGAAGCTGTGAATGCTGACACCAAGTGAGTTGCCAAAGCTTGTCATGAATAATGTAAGAATAGCTCCAGTCCTTTTCCTGCCCATGTGGAGAGATTTGAATGAATTCAGTGCTAATGTGGTCTCTGAGAACATATGCTGCCAACTGTATTTTCATGGGGTAGAGTGGGAAAACTTAAAATCACCCATCAAAGTTAAACTGCTTCCCATTTCTCTGTAAGATGGTTACTGCCGAGCATAAATGCACATAGGATAAAAAGGTCCCTTTTTCTGGGCAGAACAACTGCAGGTAACTTATCATCAGTGCGGGATGCTGATGCTGCAGTGAGAACTCCTCTGCATCCCCCCCGCCAGGCACCACTCAGTAGGGACGCTATCCACACCCCCTGTCACAAACGAACCGTGAGCAGCGCTGCTGCTGGGGCACAGGGAGTGCTGCTGCTGGGGCACAGAGTGCTGCTGGGGCACAGGGAGTGCTGCTGGGGCACAGACTACTGCTGCTGGGGCACAGGGAGTGCTGCTGCTGGGGCACAGAGTGCTGCTGGGGCACAGAGTGCTGCTGGGGCACAGGGAGTGCTACNTCCAGGGAGTGCCGCTGGGGCAGAGGGTGCTGCTGGGGCACAGAGTGCTGCTGGGGCACAGGGAGTGCTGCTGGGGCACAGCCACAGCTCTGCTGTGGCACATGGCAGGCACTCTGCCCTGCTCCACTGGACAGGAAAGAATGGACAATGGAGCAAAATGGAAAAATCAAGGAAGACTAAGGAAGGTGGACAAGATGTCATCACAGGTGACTTTGGCTGAACAGTGTTTGGGCTGATTGCTGTCACAGCAATTGGCCAACTGCTCCCAGGCTGAAGTGCCCACATTCTGGCTGTGCAGAGTATCAGCCGTGTTTATGCAGTGAGACCCTGCAGTGCTGCCTTCAGGGTTGTGCTGCTGCACACACAGGGAGGATTGAGGCTGGAGGAAACAGGTGGTGCTCTCCCTCATGGTCCCATGGATGCATCAGAAACTTCTCAGTGTTCACCAGCCAGGTTATCCCTACAAATTGAGGAGGATTTGACAAAATTCAGATTGTTATTGCTCTCACTGACTAAACACAGGAGCAAATCCCAATCAATTCACACAGTTTAAGCCAAATCAGGGTTGGAGTGGTGTATTGATTGTTTAATAATGTGTAATGAACTAGCAATCTTGAACAATATATTCAGGATCAATAAAAGCCACAACAGATAACCACAGTCCAGCCACAAGTGGTAACACACAGCTACAAATTTCTAAATTACCTTCTGTAACTGATAGAAACATGCACACACACAGAGACCCCTCCCATGCTGTGGGGATCACACATGCCCCTCATCTGGGCAGGTGGGACCCCCTGCCTGCAAGGGAGGTGTGGGTGCCCCAGCCCTGTGCAATCCTGCCCTGTCCCATACCCCTGGCACCCCGACTGTGGGTGAATAAACCACCCTGGGAACTGGCCCTACCGAACACAGAGTGTGGGTTCCTGTGGTGAACCCATTCTGAAGGGGACATTTTGGGATCCCCAAGACATCTCCTCTGCCAAAGTCCATTTTGCAGTGTGGATTTGTGATGATAAAATTAAGGTCAATTTTTGTGTGTCATTGTGCAAAATTATTTCCTAGTTAACACAACTGCATAACCACTAAGAAAGCCTAGAACCACTTTGTATTCAGGCTCTTGAGCGTTATAATAGAAGTGGAAGGGTTTATCAAATGATCTACCAAAGAATAACACCAAGGGCTGCTTTGTAGCAATCCCTTCCAGCCTCAGAGAGAAAGTTCTCTCCATGCTGTCCAGTATTTGTGATTTCTTTTTCTTCTGTTTTGGTCCTACCCTTAAAGTAGTCTCCATGAGTACACAACGTTACTGCTAAAGTAAAAAATGTATCTCTGTCTGCCAGAACTTCAACTACTGTTATTGCAATATGACCAGCTGGAAAGAGTTTGCTCTTGTAGGACATTGTGTAGGGCAGCAGACAGTCGTGTGTCAGCACGCATTGTGCCTGTTTAACTGCGTGTTGGTGTAACAGGCTTCTGCAGAAAGTCATCTTTTTAATGCTCTGTGCCAGTCCTAAGTATGAAAGTCTTACTCTGAGGGGGTAAGAAAGCAGAGCCCGCACTGCCCCAGAGGGGAGAACATTGCAGTTTGAGAGATTATGAAAGGATCTGACCCATATAGATAGAATTCCTTTCGTCATTCATCTGTCATCTTTACAGAGCCCTCTTTTCTGCAAGTAAGTGTTTTCAGATCCTGAGTTATGGATTATCAGCTTTTAAGCTCTGAAACCAATATATATTTTAACGGGTTTTAGGCTCTGACATCTGATTCTTTAGTGGGCCCAGAGTCAGAAAGTCAAACGAATCAGAGCACAGACCTTTCTGCAAAGATGTTGGGTTGTGGTTAATGGAAACAGCAGAGCTGAAGTACATGTGTGCTGTCTTGGCCAAGCTCTACATCTTGTTAAAGTCAGTGGTGGTGGAGAGGAAAATCACCTCATCTCTAGAAAGCTTCAGCTCGCTGTTCAGAGTTTATTTTAGAAACACTTGCAAAAGTCAACTCAGCACACTTTAGTATCAAGATCTCCATCTTGAATAAAGAATTTAAGGGTAGTGAATTCTGGAACAGAATTCAATTTTACAGCATGAGAAAGCATGCTGAAAAAAAAGCTTGAATAAGCTTTTCCTTGAGCCTTGTCTGACTGGGAAACAACTTCTCTGTTGTTTTTAGGGAGAAGGGTCACTTAAGACTAATGTCTAAGTGTCTGCTCTAAGCAAACAACATTTTACAAGAACAGGTAATTAATTAAATTTCATTTTAAAATTAATTCCAATTTGTAGTTCATTTAATCCTGGGTTTGCTTCCAAGAAGGCAGGGGAGGCAAAATTCCTTTTGTTTGTCTTTTTCATTTTGACTCCTGCGGGCTAATTGCATTGGAGGATCTGAAGTAATTCAAGTAGTACCAGGAGCACAGTGGCTGAAGAGCATCATATTTCACACACAAGGAGGGAGAAATTCACTCTAGACTTGAGTCTTGAGGGTGGAAAACCAGGAGAAATTCACAGGAGCCACTCCACGATAAACATCTTGACTTGTGTCTACACAGTAATAGATGTTAAGGGTTTTTTTTTTTAAATAGATACTAAATTTGAAAATGTCTTTCCTTGTGTTTTTAAGAGAGTACTTGATTCAAATGAACTAAAGTAAGCAAAATATATCTTAATGAGCAGGTAGATCAGCAGTGTTATTAAATCACTTAGGATTTGTACCAAGTCCTATTCTCGGATTTAAATGAAAAATATATTTTAAAGGAACTAATGAATTGAAGTCAAAGTCTGTAGATGAAGCATTGTTTTACTTTTTAAGGGAAACATTCTATATTATAATAGATTTGTTGACTCTAAATACTTTTGTAAAGTATTTTGTGAAGGCCGAAAGTGGCTGTCCAAGGAAAATCTGTAGTATCCTGGTATCCAACAGTGCCAGAAATACAAAATAGAGTTGAAGCATAGCTTTGGTTTCTAAAATATTGCTGCTTTTTTTTATTCAACTGGGAATAGCAAAAGAGCACATCTAACTCATTGCCTGGAAGTCAGTATCTCTAACTGTCCTGAAAGATAATCTGATGTGATTTAAAATTCCATGCCTTGTTTCTGCACCAAAATTGATCAACTCTATTTGGTGAAGATTTCTGTCAAACCAATGTGTAAATGATTGTCTAACCAGAAACACTTGGCAAAAAAGTTTAGTTTAAATGTTCAGATTACCTTTGGGGTGTCCCTTGCAGTAAATATAGAGACTTTCTGGTGATGTTAAATATACATCGTTGCAGCTGAGCTTACTGGGCAGGTGGCAAAATCTTTTGAGTTTCTGTCTGTATGAAATGTGTTATGTGAACCCTTTAGAATGAAGCAGGGCCTGACACCAAACATGATCTAAGCATCTCTGACATCTTTACTTCAGGCTTAAGCTTCTTGCAAATCTCCCTAACATCTGGTTAGGACAGCTAACGTGTCTGTGTTAGTTCTGTACATCTTTTGTAGACTGAAATGCCACCAGAAAACAACTTTGTGCTTTATCACTTGCACTTCTCTTCACTATGAGGCCCTTGCCTGATGCTTGGCTTTTGGGTATGGGTGAAAAGAGAGGTGTTCAGAACAAATTTGTGAGGCACATGAAAGGATACTCTTGTGACTTCTCAGTCTGCTGCCATTAATCTTAGAGAACTTGCTACAATAACGTCTTGACTGATAAACATGAACTCTGGAAATTATGGGGCTTCTATTCATTCCAAAGTTCAAACTGGAATTTCTAGCAAAAGGACTTCTAGGATGGACCCATTTCTAATTTAAAGTGAGTAGACTGGTGACCATAAATAGTCCAATGGTACGTGGGTGATGAATGACCAAGCAAGCATACTGTGGTTTTTATATGTATAAACTCAGTCTTTTGATTACACAAAGAGCAGCCCTATCCCTCAGCATCATACTTACTGATCAGACACTTAACTGAAAGAAAGAGCTGATAGAAGTCCTCCTCTCTCGATGATCCAAATATCCTATTTCTCAAATGTTCCAAATACCTTACTTCCCCCAGGGCTTCAGTAATACTGGAATTCATTTGCAAACAGAATCCTAGTAATAAGCCTTGCCACCAAATGCTATTTGCAGCAAAGCAAATATCCATGATAAAACATAGAGAACTAACCAAATTCTAAAACGGAATAAAATTTATTACAGAAGTTAAAAATAGCAACTTTATGGAGTTCAGATTTATCTAGTGATGTAAATCAATTTAATTTAGTAGGATTATGTGTCAGAAATATAGCCTAATACATCTAGGCTTACCAAATGTTGATACTTACCAAAGACCTAATCTTTTGTTAATTTTCCTGATGTGTATTAACAAATTCTGTATTATTTATATTCTGTATTATTATAATCTACATTATTTCTATGTAGAATGCTGCATAAATAAAGCCTTGATCTTTCTCTTGAGTTAGCTACCTATTTATTTCTGCTTTATTTGTGTGATGGCACAGAATGCTGGCAGCAATATAGATAAATGGTAACATATTTCTCTAAATAATGAAAACCAATGTGTATCATTCACAGCAAAGAAAAGCCTTGTTTTTAATGGTCTTACTTTATTTTTAAAAATCATATGTGTTTACTGATATTTATCTGGGACAGAGGGAACAGTTTGGAAGGACACAGCTAGAGAGCTGAGTGATGTTCAGTGACAGCAGGTACTCAAGGGGTCCCCTGCAAAGGAGTGGTGTCCATGCTGGAATAATTCTTCTGCCCAGTTCCATCCCTTTGCTGCAAAACATGCGTGGTGGTTCCAGGAACAGTGTTCGTGTCCCAGATCAGTGACTGAAGGCTAGTTGCACGTGCCGGGAAATGAAAATCTTCTGTTATCCTTCTCAGCTCAAGAAGTTGTTTTTGGCATCGGTTAAAAGGAATTGGTGAGTTCCACCCAGGTTGAAAAGCAGCTTACAAGGCAGCTGGATGCAGTGGCTGAGCAGGAGTGGGAATAATGTGCTCCCCACAAGGGATGTGAACACCACAGCAACCTGTACAGAAGGCTATAACAAGGTTTCAGAAAGTGATGTTTCTTTTGATTAAGAGCTGAATCTGAGGGTTCTGAGACTGAAAAGGAGCTGAATAGACATGATTTTTGTCTGTTCTACTTATGAGAAACAACTTTCTCTAACATCATGAGTAAAGCTGACAGGGAGCCAGGACTCCTTTGGTTGTAAATTCTCCATCTCTAAGCTGGTCAAGAGAGGTAGCTTTCTGACACTGCCACATAATGCTAAGATTGAAGTAGGAACTGCAATATAGACAGGGCTTGGGCAAACATATTCACAGTGACTAAATAGCCCCTAATTTGCAGTCTCCTGGTTGTCCTTTGACAGCTATTCACTCTGGAGCCTGTCAGCCAAGCTGAAACCCTGGTGAGACCCATTAGTGTCTTCCAGTTGCTATCTGAAATGGTGGGGCCCACCTCTACCCATAACAAGTCAGAGAGTTCTCAGGGAGACAGTGTCACACCCCAGGAGCAAGGTTGCCCTTCCTCAGGCTGGTGTGAAGCCTGCTCTGCACTCTCCTTCCTTTTCCCTGCCCATGAGCAGAGTGGAGCTTGTGAGGTGAGGTGAAGCCCACAGAGAGGTCCTCTCCTCCTGCACCAGGAACATCCCAGGGAAGTGATGCCTTTGAGATATCATTCTGGAGCTTCCACACAGGAGAGGGTACTGCCTTGTTGTGTCTGACCACTCTACAGCACTCTCAGTCCTAAATAGCCGCGTGGATGGACTGTTGTGTGCTGGCTCCACTGCCATGCCAAGCAGCCCACTCCACTCCTGCCTGCCTCTCCGGAGCTGCCTGCAAGGACTAGCTGAAGGTCTGGCAGCCTGGCTCTGTTACCTAGCAGTGGTACAAGCAGACACTTGCCTCCTACGTGGGATGTGACAGCCTTACACCATGCTCACAGCACTGGCCTTTTCCTTCAAAGTCACTTGGGCTGGAGGGATTACTAATAGCTGCACAGCAAACTTCACCCTACTCATTGGGTCTTAAAGGGCTGATGCTTTCTAGGTGGTTAGATACTGTCTGACATGCTGCCCTGTGCTCCTGGGTTAGATTTTTATTCTGCAGTGATACAGGCAATAATCAGCAGTACAGCTACTTTACAGCTTCAATCTTTCACCACTTATTTTCTCCTAGAAAAACAATTTGCACATCTTCGCTCAGCTGATTTCCCCAAAATTACCTGAGAGCCTTATCTGTGTTAAGTCAATACACAACAATATGAAAATTTAAACAGAAAGACACTTTCCTTGCTATTTAATTTGACAAAGGGGAAAGGAGGGTTATTAGATAATTTACAGGACTCAGATTGGAGGGCAAATCAATTCTTGATATAAGTTCATGGTTCAGCAGCAATGGATGAATTCTGCCTAGCAACAGGCAAAACTGTTGATAAAGCTAAAAAGCCAGTGAGAGGCTAGTGATGGGTTTCAAGGTGTGGGGAGAAATCAGTGTCCAGTTGCTTAGTAGACCACTCTTCTGAAAAGATGACGATGTTTTTCTTTTGTTTTAGAAAATATGATTACATCTAACAAATCACAAACATGCCCACACACAGAGCTTGCTCTCTTCCTCTGCTTCTCCTGAATGAAGGATTGATTATTTTCCTTAGCCAGTTGGCTCTTTCTTGTTACTCTCTATAGTTAATGAAATCTACGCAAGAACCTCGTAGTGGCTGAAGAGGAAGTTTTGTGTGAGTGATGGAGACTGGAACATCGCCGGCCGGGCAAGGGAGGGGATTGTCCCGCTCTGCTCTGCACTGGGGCAGCCTCACCTTGGACGTTGTGTGCAGTTTTGGGCACCACAATATAAGAGAGACATAAAGCTCTTGGAGAGCACCCAGTGGAAGGCCACGAGGATGGTGAAGGGCCCTGAGGGGAAGCTGAGTGAGGAGTGGCTGAGGTCACCTGGTCTGTTCAGCCTGGAGAAGAGGACACTGAGGGGAGACCTCATTGCAATTTGCAACTTCCTTGTGACAGAAAGAGGAGGGGCAGACACTGATCCCTTCTATCTGGTGACCATTGACAGGACCCAAGGGAATAGCCTGAAGCCAGGGGAGGGTTAGGTTGGGAAAGTTTTTCACCCAAAGGGTGGTTGAGCACTGAATGGGGTCCCCAGGGAAGTGGTCACAGCACCAAGCCTGACAGAGCTCAAGAAGCATTTGGACAATGCTCTCAGGCACATGGTGTGACTCTTGGGGATGGTGCTGTGCAAGGCCAGGAGCTGGACTTGATGATCCTTGTGGGTCCCTTCCAACTCAGCACATTCTGTGATTCTGTGAAAATAAACAATATTCTTCCCACTGTGCCAGGCATCACAGCCAATCTTCAGCACAATGTACATACATTTACACTTCATGTATTTGCTTCTGCTTCATTTGCAGGTGGAACTGAACATCAGTCCTGAGTTGTTTGAGCTGCTGTCAATAGTGCCAAAAATATCCCTTTTTTTTTAGCTGAGTGGCCATTTAACTGGTACAGCATTCTAAATCTATTCATTCGTTCTATTAATTTATTAAGTAATGCCTTAGCTGTGGAGCTGTTCAACATTGATCTGATTAGTGTAGTTGTAATAGTTCAAGACCTCTTATAGGGAGAAAGGAGTACGAACAAAATCAAGGCATATGCTCCAATTCCTTATCATCTTGCTTGGCTTTCTCCGCATGGATGCGGTGCACTGTATCTGTCTCTTCCCAAGGGTATGCTTTGGGAGGTAATGCCTATAAGAGATACTCCAGAACACTCCACACATCTCCTGGATTCACCTGACATGCTTGTGTCCAGCAACTCATCTGTTTTGTCACCAAGGTTAGTGTAGCAGGACACCTCAACCCTCTCCCTCCCCCCACAAGAGCTTATCTGTTGTTTGTTACCTGGTCAGATAACTCAAACAGGACAAACTGTCTTGTAGTGAGTTATTTTGGTGCCATTGGGTTAACACTGGTCTAGCTTCTCCCAACTGCCAGTAAACATCTTACTGTTGAATTGAGATCTGGCAAGATAGCCTGGATTTCTGACTGACATCCACTCACTTTACAACTATAAAAGCCACACCAAACTTTCACAAAGCAGAAATCTTCAACGCATTTTCCAGGAAATGTGTGGAATTTCTCCCGTGAGTAAGGATGCTGCTTCACAGTTACTCTCCAGGGGGTAAGTGAAGGAACCTGTGTACATTATCACCATTTTGGAGGTAAATTACATTCAACTCTTAATCAGAACTATTTATTTTGCTAGCTTTAATATAGGTCCTTTGATATAGTGCACTGGTTTATGTTATGCTGTAATCTACTAATAGTTCTTTAGTTTTATACTTAGAGTAAGTAATTCTGATCAAGATCTTTCATGTTATCTCCTGGCTATCTAATAAATAATTCATTTTTATAAATAAATCTGATTTGCCATTATTAGAACTTGCAGGCCAGAGTGATACCTTAAATTTAAATTATTGCCAAAAATAGGCTAAGGCAGGGCTTGTCTGAAGCTTCCACTCTTCCCATGAAAGTTAGCAACTATGCTTTTGGCTGAGCTTCCCTGAAACCTGCTTGAGATTTAATCCAAAACCATATTTGACTTTCTAAACTACCAAACATTATTATCTGTTTTTACAAAAAGGCCTATTTCCTGCTCACACTTCTGGTTTAATGCAGAAAATGTAATATGACAAAGAGCAGCAATATGCTGACATTTCTCCTTAGGATAGAATATGGCTTAAAAATTCCTTTTATATCTTTGAAGGTACAAATGTGCCTTGATATTGCTATACTATTGAACCAGCTTCTGTTTTTTGTTCTGGAGTCCATCCCCACAAATAGCCTCCTCATGTTTCAGGCTAAGGTTCACAACATCACAGGAAACAACCTGCTGATATGGCAGAACACTATCCATCAGAGCAGGAAAGCAGTGTGTTGCTCCTTGTATGGCAGCTGTGGCAAGCTGCCTCGGCAATGTGCAGGGTTGCCAGTGATGTGCAGACATCCCTGCACCATGGCCCGCTGACCCACCCCAAAATGGTTGGTGGTTGCTCTGGAGTTTGAGTCAGGATCTCAGATGGACCTGGGTTTCACCTGCTCAGGTGGGTAGTGGGGTCAGCTAAAGGGAGGAATGAAAGAGGGAGAGGGACAGTCCTAGGAGGGACCCTCTCCTCATGCTGTGCCCATTGCCTTAACCCCTTCCTTAGCAGCAGGAGCAAAAGGGCTTTGCAATAGCACATAGGACTGACCTTCTCTGTGCATGTCTCCTCAGCCACATGCACCACCCCATGCCTCCCCAAGAGCTGCATATTCTTTGGCCTCTCTTCTCCCTCTCCCAGTCTTGTCCCAGCTCTTTCCACAGGTCAGAAGCTGCTTTAATGACTCCTGCACTACAATAAGGCAAAATCCCACCTAAATAAGGAACACAGCTGCTGCATACATTTATGCTCTGTTTGGAGTTTATTTGCTAATATCCAAGGCTTATGGCTCATTACCATGTGGACAGGTCAGCCACCCGTGTCCCCAGGCTCCACCATATATCCTGTGTTCCTAACCTCATCTGCACTGGACAGAGAGGTACTGAAAAGCACTCCAGAGTTGTGTGCTGGGCCCAGGCAGAGCACACACCACCATAACCCAGCCCAGCATGCCACATCCAGCAAGGTGAATGCACAGCCTGGCTCAAATTTGTTTGTCCATGCTCCAAATGATCAGCAGGAAAAACTCTTGTTATAGGAAAAAAATGTGTTAGTGGTTTGCCCTCAAGCATTCTGATGAAAGTCAGCTCACTTAAATGGTGTCAAGCTAGGAAACCTGCAGATTGGTTTTGTATAATTTCAACATCCAGTTTTGTCTGATAAGCTCTTCTCTCCCTGCAGTTCTCAGGCTCCATAGGCTGTGCCTGTCCTTCTGAGTTGAGCTGTCTGGATCTACCTGGCAGTCCTGTGGCCAAGGGCCAGGGCACTGCTCATTGTGTGAGTGAGCTCCACCCGCTCCAGGCCACGGCAGGGGTGTTGTGTCAGTGGTGCTTGGCATGCACTGTCCCCTGAGGCATGACTGGGCAAGGGCCAGGAGAGGACCTGTTGGTTGGCATGGCCAAAGCTGGAGCTGCTGAACATGAGAGTTAAAGAGTATGGACAGCTGGAGGAGAGTGCTCCATGCAAGCCCAGCTCAAGTTCTTCATTTTTACAAATTAGTCCAGATGTCCCTTCTTTGCAGCTAGTATGGCTTCTACTGAAGCTGGCTGAAATTTCTTGCATAGAAAGTTTCCTAATTAAAATTATCTATTATTTTTTCCCACTGGAAGATGCTAATTTGGGTGAAAACATTTAGATTTTCTTCAGAAATGTTTGAAAACAATGGCTTCATTCTCGACATTTACAGAATTAAGCATTTCCAGCTTAGGAAATAAAAAAGGAACCCCTATAGTCAAAATGTTTTTCCCTGATTTGAATTCATTCTTAATTTCCTGAAGAAAAAAGAGATGCTTCATTTGCCATTTTTCATTTTACATTTCCACCGAGAGAACATCAGTTTTCCAAATAGCTTTGGTTTTTCTTCTGAGAAATTGTCAGACGTAACTTACAACTTACATTAAACTCTCATCTTCAACAGACATGATATAAGATCCCTTAACTGTGAAAGAGGAATTGGTTTTGCCTGAATTACAAATATATTAGAAACACTTCTCTCTTGCTTATGAATCCACTACTTTATATCTTATTCAGGAAAAATATCCAGCTCACATAACAGAGGCAGGGCTGGCATAGTAACATCATTATTTAGACTTGAGACCACCAAATGGGATCCATTTTAAGCACTCAATGTCCAGAGCTAATAAATATTGAAAGTGTTTTTAACAACTCATGAATTCAGAATTTTTAGTGCTTTTCACACAAAACATATGTGACTATGTTTCAGCTCTAAGACTTCTTTCCCTGAATGTCGTGGTCGTAGCAAAACCAAAGACCCTCAGTATGAATTCTGTATGCCTTAGGTCACCCTGTATCTTTCATGAACACACCCTGGTCTTGTGACTTCCCTTCATTTACAGCGAGGTTCTTAGAACCCTCTTATTCTCTTTCCACTCCAGCTGAAGCTGCAGTCAGTGGTTGTGAAGACCAAGACTTTTATTAGTGTCAATTAGACTGGTGTATTGCTCTGCTTTTTCTTGTCAAGGGATTGACAAACTTTTCCTCAATTCCCTTTTCTGCTAATGAGTTCAGAGCAGCGGGAAAGAACCCCAAAGGCATTGAGGCCAGCCACACTCCTGGGAGTGCCGTTTCCATGCAGATTCACTGGGATCTAGAAATGCCAATCTAACAACACCAGAAATGTTTTAACCATCTAACATGCTGGGACCAGTTTCAGTCTCCTGTAATTCCCTCTTAAGCTGAATTACTCCAGGGTAAATGTGGCTCCCAATAATATGTCAAAACAAGCTGGCTGGGTTCTAATATCTACAGACTCTGGAAAAAACAATCAAGGAAAAGTACTTAGAGAAAGATGACGTATATTGTGGCAGCTACTTCTGCTCAGGAAAAATATCCTAATTTATCAAAATTAATAAGTTTATTTAATATTACTGTATCCTAAAAATCTAGAATGCAAATTGCCCAATCATTTTTTTTTAAATAATAAGGCCACTGTTTTATGGAAAATCTACATGGCCTATAAGACTACAGTTTCTGGAAGGAGGAGAGAGGATGTAGCTATAAGGCCAACAGGCATAATTAAAAAAGAAAAAAATTCAACAGCACAAAAAACCATTTTTTTTCAGGAAAGGGAAGGAGTCCTTCTTAGTATGGGGCATTTGCAGGATGGGCAGTAAAAGGAAAATTAAGACTTAGTTGCAGCAGAGGCATTGCTCTTCTGCTTGCCCAAGAAGAAATGGCAGGTTTCCTCAAACAGGTTTTTGTTTAGGCACCAAACAAGCTGAAAGGGACCCTGTGAGCAGTCTCTGGTCTACTGGATCATCCTGCCTTGCTGGAAACACACATCTCATTTGGCTTCTCCCTGAGGACATTTCTCTCTAAGAGACCGGGCAGTCCTGACATTCTAGAGGGTCTGTGAAAAGACAGTGGTTTTCCCTTGAAACCTGGGGTTGGCAGGATCTCTGGCGGAGCTTTTAAAGCCATCCCCTTTCACTGCTGGCATTGGAAAGGGTTGTCCTACGAGGAGAGCGATTACACAGGCTCCCTGGTGAGCAAAGGGCATTCAGGAATATATTCCTGGAAGAGCAGGAATTATGGACACCTTCAACCCACCACAGTAACAGCTCAAACCCAACCCATCTGCACGCAGATTTTCCACTGCTGGGGATCTCATGATCGCTTATGCCTGCAGCATTACATCACTGAGCTGAATCCGGCCTGGGGCCAAAATGCTTGTGGTTTAATGTAATAAGACATTACTCTTTTGGCTGCAGTAGAGTGATGACCTTGAATGATGGCAGGACTACTAATCTGCAGAGCGTTTATGAGCAGTCCTAAATCAGACTAACATTTTTGTGTATTTGGGTGTTTGGTAATGGCCTATCATTTCACTTTCCAAAAGGGAACAGAAATGGTCAGGGTGATTTTCTAAAGAGCATGCAAAGTTATAAACTCAGAGGTGGTCTAGGATACCTGCAGAGAACACACTGCCCCAGAAGTACTGTACTTCTCTTTGTATCAAATCCCTTGTTTTGAAAGCAGACTTCAGAAATTTTGTTGTAACAGACACATCAGAAAGACAGTGGACAGTCCAAAACAGATACCACTCACAGCATGAAATATTTGCCCAAGCTGCCGTGAATAATAACTCTCATCTTGGGTGTGAACAGCAGTGGTTGTGCTTAATTGTTTAGGTTACAAAACCTTCAGGTCAGCTCTTGTCTCTTAAGAATCTTTTTTCTTTTAAATAACATCTGCTTGGTGATTCTCTGGTTGTTGATGCACGATTGCCCCTCTAATGGCAAAAACAAAATGGGTTTTGCTGAGCATTGCTCAGTTCTCAAGACTTAAAGACCATTAATTGTGTTTTGCTACTTAGGATGTTGTGTGCCATTCGACTGTATGCAGCAATAGGTCAGAGTGAAAGGACACCCAAACAGCTGTTGTCCTGTAACAGTTAAAGGCCATGTACAGCAATCCCACAAGTGATACTTGCATTTCCCATGGGAATTGAGCAGGCAGTTTGGTAAGCTGTTCTGCAAAGCTTCCTAAAGCTTTCAGGGAAAGATCATGTTTAATTTTTGCATTAATGCTATGATCTCGGGAAGTTATAGTCATAGTGAACTGAGGTGACGGGGAGCTTTAATCTCACTGCTGTGTAAACAGTTCTGGGAGGTGTTGTTGGGAGCACCAGTAGTCACTGCCACTGGCTGGCACGGCACCTCAGTGCACAACTTGGATCAGTGACCCCACATTTGCATGATGGGGGCAGCAGAGACACACAGGAGGTGGCACGTGGGCCTCTTCTAGTTGGTGTTGCAGCACTGTATGAACCATGGGCTGCCTGAATATGGCACCTTCTGATAGGAAAGGACAAAAGGACATTCCAGTTGAGTCCTCCAGTTACACTGGCTGCAAGCTTTCCACTTTGTATTTATAATGGAAAAGTACAGCACTTGGAAAAGATCAGACTGAACCTGAGACTGGAACTACACACTCCTCCATGCCCTCTGCTACTCACGGCTAGGAAAATGCCTTTTTTTCTTGAAAAATTTTAAAAGGGATGGTTACATCTACTACCTCTATTGTTTCCACTCTGCACCTTGTCAACAGACAATCCCAGCACACTGGCTCCCAGTTCAATAGAGAGGGAGAGGACTGCACTTGCCTGATACCAAGCAAGCACCCAGGGAATGGGAACTGCTCTGCCCAGCCTTCAGCTCTGCTTAGCAGAAGTGTCTGGATTTTCTCCTCTCTGTCTTATCAGTTAGGCACTTTTTAAAAGGTTTTTGATTCAGATGAATGATTTTTTTTTAGCGTAAAAAAAATCCCAAATAACTAGACATGGGGTATCAGACAAAATTTTCTGTGTCTTAGTCTTGCATTTGGACATGGCAGTGTCCACGGTAGTGGCCCAACCCTTTGTCTTCTTCCTTTGCCTTATACCTTCTCCCCTAGATGTACATTTTCAGTGACAGCAATTTTGTCATATGTATTAGTACCAAAATTGCTACCCTCAAGTTCTGTAAAACGTAGATCTGAAGATAAGAATCTCACTGAATAAAATTTCTTAACATTTCCTATGAAGTTTTTAGTTACCTTCCAGCAGCTCTTGACAGAATTACTTCACTTCCTGGGAATTTTTTTTTCACTGCATATCCTATTGCCTAAATGAATGGTAAACCAGACACAGGAAAGGGAACGACCTGAGGAAGATTGATTTCTGTGTTGCAAGAAGGACATGTAGATACTCTTCCTTCACTCACATGCTCTTGAAGGAGTGTGATGGACCATGGAGAGAGGAACTGATCTAGGAGGTATTTTGTCTTGCCATGTGACAGGAGGCACGTATTGCTTTCTTCTAATATGCAGGAATGACATTGTTAGCTCAAAGAAAACAATGCTGTCAACCCTTTTTCCTGGATCCATCCCTTCTGTTTCCCTGTGAGACTTCTTAAATATTTTTTTCCATCTTTTCTACCCAGTCTCCTCCCTCAGTTTTAAAGGGGCATCATATATAATCTACTAGCTCTAAAATGTAAACAATAGGCAGGACACAGGGCATCCAAGCTACAGAGGTAGAGAAATCTTTGTGTCTGGGTGATCAAATATTTGCATTAAACTCAAACTAGGTAACACATCCCTTTGTGGTTCTCCCTTGCTGCACTCAAAAGCCTTTGGACTCTTCAGCCTTTCACATGCAACTCTGACTTTATTTCTTTAAAAAATGCTGACACCTGCTTCAACAACAATATCTCCTGGGCCACATAATGGCTGAAAGCTAGGTAACCCTAAAGCAAGTTGAGATTCTTGGCTTGAAGGCAGTGCTAAATGGAAGCCAAAGACCTCAGTCCTAACCAAGGCGCTGCAGTTTAGCTCTCTGTATTTCTATTGCACTGCAGTCTTGCAGTTTTCATTTCAAAGCAGGCTTACTTTTCCCCTCACAGTCCAAATTTAAAAACAAAATAAGAATTTTGTTGTTAGAGAAGGATAGCATTGGGGATATTTCTCTCAGGTGTAGAAAGTTCTTCTGCTGGCCCCTTCCTGAGCAGGGAAATTCAGAGGAAAATTTAAAATACCTGTCTCAGTTTGTTCTAGGGTCTGTGGTCATTTCAAGGGTCTTTAAGAGGATGCATGAGCATAAGACCTGCAGCATCCCACCTGGGCTTGAAGCTCTTCATGGGAGCTGGGGAGAGGGTGTTTAAATCTCACAGCCCCCCCAGGTGGTTTCTGTTGAGCTTCACTGTCTTTAGGGCTCTGTTTACAAAAGAGTGAAATCCCCAGTTTCCAATTTGAATGCCACTAGTCATTTGTAACCTTAGAAAGCACAGTGTAGCCAAACATGAAATTTGCTCCTTTTTCATTTCCACTCCACCAACCCCCCTCTTCCGCTCTCCTTTGAACTGTTCTCACCACTTGCCAGTGTAGTACAGCTTGTTAACTGGCTGCCATTCTGATTTTTCACAAGTTTGCCACGTTGCAGTGACAAGACCATGTCAGGGCCCAGATGCTTCAGAGTAAATAAATAGCACATCTGGGATTTGGAAATAGGCCGGCTCTATATTATGGAAAAAGCTGGTGTGGAAACACATCCAAAGAATACACAGCTGGAAATTGTTAACTCTAGAAAGAAAGGGGAGAAAAAAAAAGAAAAAGGAGACAAAAACTCAGGCATTACTACTGCTTGAGATCTTGTGTATTATAATTGCTGAGAAACAGAAACTCAGTTTACACAGCAGTTAAATTAATAGCATTCCTGAAAAATTGATAGTTTATAATAATTGACCTCAAGCAACATAAAGGCAGCAGAGGGTGGGAAGCTTGACTCCTCGCTGTCTGGCTTTCTTGGATGTGTTTGGTAACATCCCAGCTATTTCACAGGCAAGCTGGTGGGAGGATGTTGGTGGTAGAGGGATGTGACTGCCCTGCTGGAGCCACGCTGCTGAGAACTGCAGCAGTTTCCCAGGCCCCCGAGCAGCCTGTGTCACTCAGGGTGTGCCGGCCCCAGAAACGCACAGTGCAGCGAGACTGAAATGAAGGCGGCCGTGCTCCCAGCATCGCTCCCGCAGGCCGAGCACCAGCACCACTGGTAGATGATTCAGGAGGGTGAATCAGCAGCAGCCACAGAGGGGGCTGCTCCCACCCACTCTCTGAGCCAAAATCATGTGCTGTGTCCGCCAAAGGAAGAGTTTCAGCAAGGTAAAACCAGGACAGGGGAGGCAAGAAGGAAACCAAAATAGACTGAAATTGTACCTTTGGACTTTTTTGTTTTAGACTAGGATCTCCTTGTTCAAAAAAAAAAAAGGGCAAGCCTAAGCAACAAAGCCTTCAGACAGTGAAACTACTGTAACCAATTATTTTAAGCACTGCTCCAAGGAAGGCATGCATCATACAGGAGAGCTCCTACTTTTCATATGGGCACCAGTCCTGAGAGCTGTCTATGGAATGCTAGAGGCTGCCACAGTCCCCATGCTCAGAGACCACGTCTCCTTCCAGTAACTCTTCAACAGCTCAGAATGATCCTGTTTTTCCCAGATGAGATAAGCATTGATTGCAGCTCTGAGCCAGGAAAGCCAAAACGCCAGGTATCCTTGATCCTAAGACAAGGCAGCAGCCTGTGCTTCTGCAGCAGGTTTGTCACACATCGGAGAGAAGAAAGCATTTCTTCACTTACTTTTTTTCCTTCCTTGTTTGCCAGGCTTCCTTTCCCTGGTACACATTAATTTGGATTTATCATTGCATAAATGGAAAATGGAGCAAACCCAGATTTCTAGACCAAAATATACCAGCTTGGGCAATTTTGAATCTATTGTTGCCGATGTATAAAATAGGGCTAATCTGCAGTAGTGTTAGGTAATGTTTTACTGTATGTTTTTTTCTATGTTTAAGAAGTCTTTTATTGTGCCAGAACAGATGCCATTTCATTTTCTGCATGCCTCATAGTGATGCCTGAGTATTTCCTAGCATTTATTTTATTTACCCTAACAACACTCTGTTTTCATTTTATGGTTAAGAAATAGGATATCTTGGCAAAATCCTTAAAGGATTTTGGGCAGAAGAACCTAAGGACTGTCTCTAAAAGCTTCCTGAGCTGCAGACATAGGGGTGTGCAGTGAGGAGATGTGTTTGGGGCCTCTGTCCCTTCAGCAGAGCATGGGAAGGGCAGACAGCATTCCCCTTGAAGGCAGCCCTGCCCAGGTTTCTGCTATGCCCTCATTTATCCCTTATTTAACCCTATGCCCTTATTACCTTAGCCTGGGTTAGGCTGAAGGCGAGTGCTCCGTTGATTGCATGGAGAAGAAACCTAAAGCCTGAGGCTAAGAGCACGGTATTTTGAGAGAGTCAGAGTTAGATCAAGCAAACCATGTTGAGCGTGCCCATGTCAGCAAGCCAGGGCTGTTTGCTTGACCTGCCACAGGATGTTCTGTCCTTTGTCTGTGTATTACTAATAATGCCAGCAGCACTTATAGTTTTTACTATGGTCCTTTCTTAAAGCCCCATGAAGAGCAGGCGTTAGCTGCTCTACAAACACAGTGGGTCATACACCAGGATATTGGGTTCATTTATGCAGTTAAGAATTAACTGAAAGAAATTGTATGGCCTGGGCAATACAGGAAATACATACCGTAAAATAAATCTGCCAGAATTTCTGAAGCTGTGTTAATTCAAGCAAAACAAAATAACCCACAGAAGGCTGGAGGCAAGTCTTGGCTTCCCAAACACTCAGCTCCCTCTTCCTCAGAGCTGTTTTCAAAATGACTGTACTCATTTTCTCCAAGAAATACCTGGGGTACTCACCTTCAGGAGAGGATGTAGGAGGAAAGTCCAGAGTGGAGAAGGTGTCTCCCTGCAGTGCTATGTCCATTTGATCTTACTGCAGCATCATAGTTGCTATTTACTTGTCCGCATGGTTTTTATGGATCCTCTTAAAAGGGTCCAGGCCCTCTCTCAGGGAATCCAAACCTGAGTTCCATGTCACAAATTATGTAAGCTTAATTTACCCAATATTCACTGAAAGAGAGCAGCTGTGACTCTGGCAGCAGGAGGACACTCCTGCCCCACCTGCATGTCTGTAGCCACACAGTAGCTCAGTCCAGGGTTAACAGAGGAGCTGGGGGCTGTGTTGAGGAGCAGACAGATACAATGTGTCAACAACTGATTGCACAGCTCATGCTGACTACATGGATTTGTTTTCTCCAAACTCCTTGAGAATCAGAGACTTTGAGGGTCAGTCAACAGGCTTGCCAACCCAGTGAGAGCTCTTTAAATGAGGGGCAATGCTAAAGGAGATAATAGTACCCTGCAAGGTGAGGAGGAGATGGACCAACCTGCTGAGCAGAGGATACAGAGTGATGCAGACAATGGAGACCTCATAAACACCGAAACAAGGGTGGAGGGAGTCTGCCACTGAGTCCTTCCCTCCCATGGCTAGTAGGAGTAGGATGTTGCTGGAGACACATGGCATGGAAGATATGGTCCTGCTGCTGTTATACCAGGTGCTGCAGGACGAGCATTGCCCTTCACACGTGATGGGCCATGGTGAAGCTACTGGCTCTTAGTCTGTCTTCTAGAGTGCCCCCTCACACAGTCAGCTGTTGGCATGCTCAGTCTGCCTTGTCACTGTAGGAAGACCTGGAAAAGCTGGAGCACATGTTAGGAGTCCCAACACGTGGTAAGCCAGAGTAATAGGGCATGTGTAGCACCATGCTGGGATTAGGACTTTATGGAAGCTCTAGAATAAGGGCAAGGAGTTACAGAACTAACTGGGAAGTGTGCGTGGCTATTAGGCTAGCCATCCTATCCATGAATGGTTTATGGAGATCAACAAAGGTCATCAGGGTGCTGAAGGTGATATAGCGAGAAAAGCCAGGTGAACACGATGTGGGCTTGTGAATCCTGTCAGTATCACCACTTCCTAGCAAAGGAATTGCCTCTGATCCTCTCAGGGGGTTGATATTATAGCTATGCCAGGGACCTGCAAGATGGCATCACTGTCTACTGCCCCATAGCAAATAATTTGTCAAAAATGGATGGGTGCTGCTGAGTTCAAAGGACCATGGACACCTCTTTCTTGGTGGGCAGAGGTGCCCAGAAGGCAGCACGCTGGATGACAGGCTGCACCTTGGACCGGTGTCAGTGAACATGAACACCCTCAGTTATTTGCTGGTTGTTCGGCTGCTGGGGCTGAGCTCTGCTCTCTGAGAAGAGGAGCCTGTCCAGGCTGTGTCCTGCTTCAGTACCAAAGACGTCAGGTACTTCTTCTCCTGCAGCCCCTGCAGCATTATCTCCTCCAGACTGGGAAGATCAGCCTACCAGATGTCCTCTCCACAGCCCAGAGAAGAGGGCAGCAGGGTGCTGGGCACTGTGGGAGCCAGGAGACAGGCAGCAGTGGTGGCAAGGGCACGGTGGAAGGGAGCACATTGTCACAGGGAGTGCCAGGTTGCTTCAGAGCTGGATGGAGAACGCGTGGGCTGATGAGTGCATGAAATGCCTGTGGTTGCAAAGGCTGCAGGGGAGATGTTGCAGATGATGTGCTCTGTGAAGCACTGGGGTACCTGCTCTATGCCAGACAGCTCTAACCTTGACTATTACGTACGTGCGCAGTTCGGCAAAGATCTCGGTGGGATTCTGTACTGTCATCACAAAAGCCAAGAATGCATTTGATTTTCCAAACAATTAATTTTAAGGAGTAGAACTTCTTCAGTCAAATATTAAATATTTTTTTGTGTAAATAACTCTTACACAATAACAGACGATTTTTTTTTTCTCTGTGAATCCTCACATAGTGACAATGAAAATAGTTTTACTTGGTACAGCTAAGTGTAAACAATTGAATAAAAGCCCTAATACAAAAATCTGTGACTTTGGTAGAGCTAGAGTTCAGCTTAGAGCCATCTAGAAACTTCAGGGCTAGTTTTACATTAGTGATGCTTCTTCCAGATGCTGACTGTTTACAGAGGTGGTCCACATTGTACTGGTCTGCATGTGTTTCACAAAACGAACTACAATTCCCTAGTGAAAGCTTGGGGTTTGGAGCAGTATGCAGCTAGTTAAACCACTGAAGAAAAACAAAAAGCTGAAGTCACAGACCCCAGGAGCAATGGGTCAGTGCCTGTCAGTCTGAACTTGCCTGTGCATATTTGAAAATATACCTTCAGCCCATCTGGCTTTGCAAGCTTGTTTGGTTTTTTGTTTGTTTGTTGAGCTTTTCTTCTTGTTGCAGTACATTTCTTGCTTCTTAAGGATAATGTGACTTTAGAATTAGTACATAATGGAAAATGTTATGTCAAGCATTTCCTTGTGCTTTCAGTTTAATCTGTTAAAGATGATTTACTGATATACTGATTGTTTTTATTAAAAAGAGAGAGGTCCCTATTTCTAAGTTTCTCTAGAACTGTACTTTGTTTATGTACAAAGTCCAGTATGATATTGCTGTCTGAACAGCCTTTTAAAGTATCACTTTTTTTTTAATGTACTCTTTATGGTGTTTGATTTTTTTAATAGGATAGGGTAAAACTTGTGTGAAACATGGACAAAATAATTCTGGATAACAAACCTCGGGTTTTCCTGAGACTTGTTTCCCTCCTATCCTCTCAAGATATCAGCACAAAACACTCTACATCCCTGAACTTGGCCTCAGAGCGTGCACATCTTCTCCTCAGGCAGGAGGCTGAAAGGCTTGGAAGAGGGGTCAGCAGAGAGATGGGACCATCAACTGCACTTGCCTCTGGAGGTTGCCATGACCCACCCCTGCCCAGGTGGGAAAAAGCTGGTACTTCACAGCTTGGGAGCATCCCACAAAAATGGAAAATCAGAGTGCCTGTCAGAAGCACTGAGAATTCCCAGTTGACTGGAAAATGGCTAATCTTGTCCTAGTTTACAAAAAGGACAAGAAGTACAGAAATTACAAGTGTCAGTCTCACTTCAGTAGCTGGTAAAATTATGGAGAAGATTATTTTGGGAGGTAATGAAAAAACACCTGAAGGACAATGCAGTCATTGGGCATGGCCAGCATGGCTTCATGAGGGGAAGTCCTGCTTGTCAAACTTAATTTCCTTTTATGACAAGGTAACCCATGCAGTTGATCAAGAGAAGCCAGTAGATATAATCTCTTTAGATTTCAGTAAAGCTTTCGATACTCTCTCTCTCCCAGGATCCTTCTGGACAAAATGTCCAGCACACAACTGGAAAAACACATCATGCTATGGGTGAGCAACTGGCTCAGGGACCAGGCACCAAGGGTTATAGTCAATGGGGTAACACCAGGCTGGGGACCTGTCACTAGTGGGGTTCTGCAGGGCCCCATCCTCAGCCCAGTTCTCTTCAACATCTTCATTACCAACTTGGATGCAGGACTTGAAGGGATACTAAGTTTGCAGATGATACTGAATTGGGAGGAGCTGTTGAGTCCCTCAAGGGCAGAGAAGCCCTGCAAAGTGACTCTGACAAATTACAGAGATGGTCAATCACCAACTGTATGAAGTTTGACAAAGGCATGTGCTGGATTCTGCACCTGGGATGGGGAAATCCTGGATGTACAGACAGACTGGGGAACGAGAGGCTGGAGAGCAGTGCTGCAGGAAGGGACCTGGGTATCCTGGTTAGTGGAAAGTTGAATCTGAGTCAGCAGTGCCCTGGCAGCCAGGAGGGCCAACTGTGTCCTGGGGGGCATCAGGCACAGCATCACCAGCTGGGCAAGAGAGGGGATTGTCCCACTCTGCTCTGCACTGGGGTGGCCTCACCTCGAGTGCTGCGGGCAGTTTTGGGCACCAAAATATAAGAGAGACATAAAGCTGTTGGAGAGTGTCCAATGAAGGGCAGCAAAGATGGTGAATGGCCTTGAGGGACACCATATGAGGAGTGGCTGAGGTCACCTGGTCTGTTCAGCCTGGAGAAGAGGACACTGAGGGGAGACCTCATTGCAGTCTGCAACTTCCTCGTGAGGGGAAGGGAAGGAGCAGACACTGATCTCCTCTCTGTGGTGCCCAGTGATAGGACCCAAGGGAATGGCCTGAAGTCAGGGGAGGTTTAGGTTGGAAAAAGTTCTTCACCCAGGGGTGGCTGGGCACTGAACAGGCTCCCCAGGGAAGTGGTCACAGCAGCAAGCCTGACAGAGTTCAAGAAGCGTTTGGACAATGCTCTCAGGCACATGGTGTGACTTTTGGGGTGATCCTGTGCAGAGCCAGGAGTTCAACTCAATGATCCTTGTATGTCCCTTACAACTCAGCATATCCTGTGATTCTCTGATTTTAGACCCACAGCTTTGGGGCAATTTTCGCACGACCATTTGACAGGCTACACCAATCCATCTCTGGCATGCTCGAACAACTGGGACTATGTCTCTCCCCAGAGGTTGACCAGACACTCTCCTGGCCAAATAAAATGGTCATCCTTGCCAGAGTTTGAATATATTATGTGTCTGTATTTTTCCCATCTACAGTCCCCTATTCATTAACATATGTTGAGTCCAGTGTTAATTGCTTTCTCATCCCATGCCTGTGAGGTAGGAGAGGTCATCACAAGCTGCATGGTGGTCTGCAGTTCTTGTCTGGGTTTCTACCAGGACCCTTCTTGGATTTCAGGAATGCACATTTCCCAGAGACGATCTGTTAACTTCTTGTGAAGGCTTGCAAGGTTGTGTAGGTCAGAGTAGTTGAGGAGTTTCATCAGTTGCGTTATTAATTTCTGGTTTTAGGATTAAACTTTTCCCTTGTTGCTCTAACATTCACATGTATTAGACGTCTGAAAATGTCTTGGATCAACACAAGCCTCTTACTAGCATTGTATATAATTCACAGTATTGTATCTGCACCTGCCCTGTCTATGAATCTATTACGTTTACTTTTTATCTTGTCTTTCGTAGCTTGAGATGTAAATTTTCCCCCCTGTTGACAACCTGACCCTACCACTGAATGGCTTTATGAGGATAGTGGTTAAACTTCACAGTGAACTTCTGATTTCACAGGCACTGAATTACTAGGGATTATATTGACTGGATATTTTTCTTTAAGTTATATTTATAAAAACCTTGTAGAAACATTCAGCTAAAGGTGTAGGATATGGAGGGTTTTTTAAGTTTCATGGTCTAAATAAGAAAAAGAAAAGAATATAAATATTATACTAAATTTGAACCAAAACAGTGTTTTGGGGGACTGGTGAAATTACCTGAAATATTTGTTTATGTTACCAAATTTTCTAATTTTACTAAATTGTTTAAACTTAGGTTGGTTTCTTTTAATATTTCATAATACAAGCTAAAAAGTTTCATTAGGGAAACAGCTGTGGGAAACATAGCAGTTCCAGATATAAATGCTTCACATCAAAATAGTTCTGCATTGACTGCTTTATTCCCTCCTCAAGTCTTCTTGGCTCAAAAAACTTTCACCAAACTAACTCAAACCAAAATCAGACTCACTGATACTCCCTTTTTCATATGTTCACTACTAATTTCTTTATATATAATCTCTGATATATATATGTAGCACCTCTGATATAGATAACAGCATCCCTCTAACAAGAATCTTGGTACAGAAAGGTCTTGGGTTTGCATTAACTTTTTTTTTTTTTTTTAATCTGCTACTATTAGTTCCTTGGTAGGTGTTAGAAACCATTCTTTCAGTGCTGAAATCTTGCGCTGAGCCCATGATGTTTCCCCTCAAAGTATTCAGTGTGCTGCTTTTTGTGATTAGCACTGCTTCTTGTGTGTATTTCCCAGAGTGCTAATTAAAACAAATGGAAATACTAGACAAAACCACTGCCACTAAAGAACAGAAAACTCTGCTCTTCATCTTGTCTGTCCTGCACAAGAATGAAGTTCTATTTTAAGGGGTAACTGGCTTCTGGTGCACAAGGCACCTCTCCATCACCACCTCACTGCTGTCACTGGGGCATTGTCAGGCATGTTTTGAACACTAATTCTGTTCCTTCTGATGTTCTTTTTCAAAGGGAATGCTTGTTTCTGGGCATTTTATTTTATTTACTCAGTCTTAATTCTCTTCTTTTTAATGCTTATTGGTCCATACTTGCTTTACTTTCTTCTTTCAAAAAAGAACACACTCTTTTTGATCTTCTGGGGGTTTTTTCAGTCAGATATTCATATCTGAACTGGAATGGACGTCCCTATGTGGTTAAATATTCGTGGTTCACTCTTTTTGCAGTCTACTGACAGCAAAGCAGTTAAGTAAATATTTCTGGAGGCTATAGGATTCCTTTCAATTGGAGAAGAGGTCTTTCTTCTTTATGAAAATAAAGAAGGAACCATAAAATCCAAGAAGAAAGAGGGAAAATATTTTCTTTCTTGCTAAGCCTAAATATATATATGTGTGTGTGTATATTATATACATACACACATATATATATATGTGACATTTTTCAAGGATTTCTGTGCTCCTGGAAGAGCATCTTACAAAAAGTTTTCAAAGTCTGTGTCCTTTCAGGACATGCTGAATTCTCCCCTTATGAAGGACAAACTAAAAATGTGTTGAGATGCACACTCAGTCACCAAGCTCTCATTTCCATATCTGGCAGTGACAATACCTTATTTTCCTTTCCCTGATAAACAGATAAACAGTCAAGATAAAGAGAATTATGTTCTGAAGAGTCATTCCCTGACAAAAACCACAGTGTTTTGGATCCCAAACCACTCCCTACTTAAATCCTTTCTCCCCTTTTAATTTAGCTATATCCTCAAACCCTGAAAATTTAATTAAAATGGCTTGGTACTCTGAAATTTCACTGGTTTTCCTGTACCACTAAAGGGTTGTTGGATGTTTAAAGAAATGCTGTTCTGCCTTACCATGTGTAGTGATACTAATGGGAAACTATGAATAAAATATTTATTGAAATTCATGCTCATTTTTTCTCTGTTGTTAATATTAATATTAATATCTTTATCTCTGGACCTCATATTAAAATACAGTGTAATAGGGCACTAGTAGCAGCAGGAATATAACTGAATACCACTTGAGGACAGTTCCAGCCTCCCCCTCTAAGATATGGCCAAACTTTCAGAGCCACAGGGTCAGGTTTGCTGGTGTGTGTCCCTCTGGCCACCTTATTTATCTCCTTTTCCAAAGACTGGCCCCATGGACAAGGACAATTTCATGTGTTTCCACCCTCCTTTCCTCATTACCCATTTTGGCTACCTCCTTTCCTCCAGCAGCTTTCTTCACCTTCCAACAGTTCTGTTCCTTATTGTAAGGAAAAGTAGACACATGAAGATGAAAAATGATGACATTTGCTAGGTTACCTGTGAACATCTGGAGTAGGCAGTGTTTGTGCAATATCATCTCAGGACAGTCCAACAGAACAAAGTTACCAATTCGCTGTCCTGTGACCTGCAGCAGACAAGGTCTTTACAGACCCACAACTCCTCTTTTTGTCTCTCCCCTTGCTTGTCCCCTGGGTACTAGTCGTGATGTTTGACACCATCACAGGGCCAGGTGTCTCCCCAGGATCCTGCTGGGTGTGTGGGGCACCATGGTCAGACTGCTGGGAGGAGAAGAGGAGTCCCACAATACTTACCTGGCTCGAAATTAATGGGGACAGATCTCAGTCTCTAAGGAGCAGGTTCAGTTCAGGATTACAAGCAGAGATTGGAGAGGAGAACTTCGCACTCAAAACCAGTTTAAAATGCTTTTTTATTTTCCTGACTGGTTTGCTTGTTCTCCAGCTCAGGACCTCGGCAGAACTCAGCCATTCAATGAATGCCAGGCAGGAGCCATGTCTCAATCCACAGCTTTGCAGTTCATTGTGAAATCTCCTTTTAATGGCATATGTTCCCCTGAACACAAGGGGAACTTGTGTTCCCCTGAGCTGAAGCTATCAGTTCCAAAGCATTCCTTGGACCATTCTGTCTGCAAGAAAAAACTTTCAGAAAAAGTGCTAATGCCAGGCAAGGTGCCACACTCTACAAAGGTGCCAAAACAAAAACTTTGGTACTTGGGAACTGCCCTGTAAATGTCATGGGACATTAGCCCGAAACTTTTATTCAGATTGCAATACCTATATTGATGAAAAAGGGAAAGCCTGTGAGAGACAAAAACTAATAAAACAAAAGAAATTCAATGAGTTCTTCCTCCAAGCTGATCACACATCTTCATAGGTAAGTCTCTGAAAGCTCTGCTTACTATAGCTGGTCTTTCTGAAATCATTGAAACACACTCCTGCAGATACATCCATGCACAACCTGCTATTTTCTGCTGTATGCTGCATCTTTTTGCAAGGTTGTGAGATAAACATGAAAAACATATTATGTAATGAGTAAAAAACTATTCCCAAATCATTCCCTGTCATTCATGAAGTTGTTTGGACACCTTCAGCTGCAAAAGAAGCTACACTTTGGTCTGCCAGCTCTGAAAGACTAGAGCTGTCAAGGTAACGGAACACGGCAATTAGCATATAGGACATTTAATTTCTCACCCCTAAAACACTGTTGGTATTCCTAAATGGAGTGCTCATAAGATTGAAATACAGGATTTTGACATGGTTACTTTCTCACATGGCTTTCTGCCTTTCTGGAGATGGAAGCATAATCAGACTTAATCTACATTTGTTCAAAAGGAAACTATTTATTCTTGTCAGAAAAATCAGGAGAAAAGAAGACCTGAAGAAATATTAAAATTGTAAAAGGGTTTGATCAACTGGAATGAGATAAGCTCTTCAGTTTGATGAGAAGTCTGGAAAAACAAGAGACAGTCTAAAAACTAGGAAATTAGGAGTGAAAGGGGATTTCAGGCACAGCTATTTCAATCAAAAAGTAATAAGCATGTGGAATAAATTATTGCTAGGTGAAGCTATTGAAGCAAATAAGAGGAATGAATTTAAAAGACAGCTAGACATCTTTATGGAGAGAGCAAAAACTTCACATTTTTCCTACTTATGTTCTTTGGGTTAGATCCAGGACTTAGTGTCTAAAAAAAGGACCTAGGAGGACTTAACTGCTTAAATACAGAAATACATCCCAAAAGTCCCAACTGGCTACTGCAAATGCTAGAAACACCTGGGTTACATAGTGCCAATCATGTTGAGACCTAGGACAGGGCTGTGTCAGTCCATCCCAGAGCACGGTGCTGGCTTCCACCCCAGTCCAGATTTGAGCCAGTGTTCCCCATGGGCCCAATGCAAAGCCTAGTTTTGCAGCATGCCAAATGCAAGGCAGGGCACAAGGTCCCACAAAAAATACAGTAGCAGCTGCCACTTGACTTGAAAATTATGAGAGGTGTAGTGCTAATCTGTGCTATCTTTGATATAGTGCTTTGATAATAACATCATGGGATCAATGTAGAGGGCCCTGATGCTTTTTTTTCCTGGATGGGAGTGAAATCTGAACATCCTGAATGTAAGAGGAAAGGGTAAATCCCTTTTCTCCAAGGGGGGGTTAAGCATGCAAAAGAGCATTTCAGACTCACTCAATCAGAGAAAAAGTAAGAAGTTGCATGAGTATATCCTACTAGGTGGGCAGATGGGGAAAATTCCTATACAGTGGTTGCTCTTTCTCAGGATTGTTGCTATTTTTTGTATCATACCATCTGGTTACATTATTTTTATTAGTCTGGAATACTTCTACCCTGGCTGATAAAAATACTCTTATCATACAAGTTTTCAAAAAGCTCATTATATTATCTCTTGAGCAGCTTCAAGCTGCCAGTGGAGGACACCACAGGGAGACCATGAGGTGGCTGTGGCTCGCTATCTGGAAGATATGAGTGAACTGGGCAGTGTAAGCCTCGGATCATAAATATATGTTTGGCTCTGACTAACATTTACAAGAGCCAAAAAGAGACTGTGGAATTGATTTCAGAAACTTTTAGGACATTTCAAGCTGTCTGCAAGATGTCCCCTTCTGTTCCCCCTACTCCCCGCCCACTTAAATTGCAATCATATGTTATCAGAGTGACTCCAAACAGGCTATGACAAAAAACTATCTTGTCTTTCATTTAGGCTGAGTCATCCACCACTCAGCTGTTGGGACAGATTTTCATCTGGGTGCTGGCATTGCATGCACTGTGCGTCTGAAGTGGAGCTGGAGGCAAACGGAAGCAGACAGAGGAAGGTAGGAGAAGCTGTGTGCAGCTCTGCAAGGCTACCCAGGAAGGGTAGGGGATCCCAAGGACACCCTCCTGACAGGGAGAGAGCACCCCAGGAATCAGCACCCGATTCCTGACTTCCTGTGACTCAAATTACACTATGTAATCCCTGCAAGGCCACAAGTGGAAAGTGAAGTGCGCAACTGGAACTATTTTCCAATGAGACCGAGGAGTTGAGGGAGTTAAACCTCTCTAAGGTTTAAACTGATTTACACACACTTGCCTTGGTGCTGAAAAAAAAGAAAAAAACACCTTGGCAAGATTTGTACGGATAAGAAAGTATCCTGTTAAATTAGTACTGATAAACACTCTGCACTGATTTTCTGAATTAACTCTGCATGACCCAAAAAAAGGTGCTCAGTGATGTTATTGTATTGTGCTTGGATCTCTCTAAGAAGACTTTCTCCTTTACATCTAGTTCAGGGGTCAAGTGAACACTGTTAATGCTGTGGCAAACAGGGCAGAGGTAGTGTTGGAAAAGGGCTGGCACCTGGCTAGGAAGGTGACTGGGTCATCATCTGGAGGTAGGTCTGGGGGTGGCTTGACTGAAGAAAAAGGCAGAGGCTGTTAGGAGACAGAGACTCATCTGGTAAAGCAGGTGGGCAAGCATTCCTGCCAAACTGCAAAACACACAGAAGGTAGTTATAATTTGGAGGAAAGGTGAGAAACTACTTTTGAAACACCCAACTTCCGTTTTGTTTCTTTTAAAGAATTTCTAATGCTTCTATATCTGAATTTCTGTTATAGAATGGTGAGTGATTGCTCATATGAAGATCATGGCTTACATAAAGAATGCAGAGGCGAAAATCTGCTCATATCTAATCCTGGCTCTGAGACTGATACAAGCTTTGACCTTGAGCACATCACTTAACCTCAAAGGAACAACTTGAGGATTCATTAGCTGATCCTTGAGGAGTGCTTTGAAGATGAAAAAGGCTTTATAAGTGGCAAATATTATTATGTGTTCTGGGACCTGGAAATTTTCAATGTTTGTATATATAATCATTTACAGAGGATTTGCTACATAAAAGAAACCATAAATTTTGCTGGAAATTGCTGAAGTGAAGATAAGAACAGCCTTTTCCATCTGAGAGGATTTTTCATTGTGGTCTTTCTCTTCGTTTCCATAAAGCCTTTACAACATGACTCGGGCATGAGTGTTTCTCTTGTTGCAAAGGGAGCAGTTGCATTGGTCACTTGCTGGTCAGCAAGTGCAAGGGTGAGGGAGAAGGTTTACAGGGAATGTGCTCCTGAGCTACAAAGTGTAGGTCCACAGTGTGGGCTTGTCCCCAGCCAGGAGGTTTGACAGGCTATGTGAGGTGCATCCCACAGAGACCCAGTGCAAGAGGAATGCCAGTCAGCACTCACCAAAGCTACAGAGCCCTGTTGACAGCAGATATTAAAGTAAGAAGAGCATGGAAGCGTTGACTGTAAGGAGGTGGTTGGCTCCATAGGCTTCAAAGGAAGACTATGAGTTAGCATTTCATTAGGATTTCTCGTTTGAATCATCTTTCAAAGAAGAAGGCAGCTGCACAGCACTGGCCTGTGCTGTGTATTATAAACCAGATTTGTATAAATGTATGAGCAGGTTTAGGTGGCATGATATCTTCAACAAGATGGGACTGAACTCCAGTTCAGGAGGTGTCTCACCTTCACAGGTCCTGCCTTTCCCTACATCATTCAAGTTTGTGATAGTGCTAGTGACAGCAGCAGCATTAAGTTTGTGTGCTGATAAAGAGAAGAATTGTCACAAAAGGGGTAATTATTTAGGGGTATCCTAATCCAGCAGTGAGCTGGGTGAGAGTATGCTATCGATTACTTTGCTGAGCCTGCATCCCACTGACAAGAAAGATTGCAATGCTCTCAGAGGCAGAACTTCCCTGTGCAGCTTTTAAAGATCTATCAAAGACAAATCTGCTTCTGGACCATGTACTCTTAATGGATTTATATTATTGTTGATCAGCATGCATGGTGTCTACAGGCTATGAGTGCCCAATGGACTTGAGCTTGCTGCTTCCATATCAATCAATTTCAGGCATGTTTTCCCCTTAATCTGTGTGAAATTGGCTGGCTCAAATCCTGTATTCTCCACTTAATCAAATTGCTTATTGAAATCAATGGAGATTCTGACTAAGGAACACCTTGTTTGTCCAATCGCCTGTGCAACAATCATGCGTGTTTGGATGCATGAAATAAAGAAGGCAGAGTGTAAAGAAATGGAAATTGCACAAGGATGCTCAAGCATACAAGGAACAAAAATAAATGAAACTGTATATTAAAAAGGTGAGGACACTGAATGCTGCTTCTCAATGAGACTTTTTCACTTTTTTGCTTATCTGACAATAGCTGATTTGCTATTAGTTCAAGAAATAGGGGGAAGAAAAGCAAGAATATTTTATGTAATGCTCTCTTGAACATGTAAGGGTTTTGTTTCTCACACAGGTGCGAGTCCCATCTGCCTCCAGAGAATCCACTCAGAAGTGGGATATCAGGAGCTTCCAGTAAACAGTTATTTGGGGATCACACTGGAAATGCAAAGCTGCAGATAGGACAAGCAGGCATGTTCATGTTTGAATCTAAAGAAAACCTGAATTGCTGGACAGAATGGAAACAATAACTGGAAACTCCTCATGAGGTTCTTCTGTCCTCTCCCATCTCATGGTATTTTCTCACTGACCAGCACCAGGAAAAACATCCTGCTGCAAGTTCATCTTCTTCTGCTCCCCACATTGTCTGGAAGATTTGTTTGTTTCCCATTGGGCACAATTACTGCCACTAGGATAAGTGTTTGGGCTCCACATATCCCTACTCTCATCCCCACTCCCCAGATATCCAACAGGTTGCGAAGTGCTCTGCTGAGGAATGCTCTCAAGCAGGTATCTGCTCTTCACTTGGACAGCTCCCAGCACCATGGGACTATCAGCCTCTCCAAGGGATACAATTTACAGAATGAAAAGTACAGAGATCCATAACAGAGTGAGGTTATCTCAACTTACCTCATCCCGAATGGGAATTTGTGGGAGAATCATATTGTGCACAGCAGGATCTGTGAGTAATCCAGCATCTGGCACAAGCAAACAGTAATACCTGATCTTGGAGAGAGAACCCAAGCATGGAGAACATTTAATTATCTGCACTATCTTTAGAACATCCAAAGTGGTTTTGTACTTCCTATTACATCTGTAGCAGAGACTTCATTTTTCCATGTAAAAAATTTTAAGAACATAAAATGCTCAATTAGAACCCTAATTTCCATTCTAGAAAATAAATGCACTATGCAAATCATTGACTAGCTCTTAATTTCTCTAACAATCCTCTCAAACTTTTCAATAGATGCTTCCAGATGTCTCCCCATTAACATTGTCTATGGTGATCTTGAACACCAGACTTATTATTGCTGCTCTCTGCAGTTTTATTTAGAGGAGAAAAACCTAGGTCCTCTGCCAGGCCTTCCTTCCCTCGGCTTCTCCCTTGAATATCTTTCCTGCAGACATCCTGGAGGACAGCCAGACTGCTGGTTGGAAAGGTCTGTGCTATAGGAACTGATTTTGGCAGTCAAAAACTGGATGTGTCATAGTGAAATTTGTATTAGAGCAAATCTAGCATAAAAGGAAAGCACCCGCTCTGGACAAAGGTGGGATCATATGAAGCAACCAAGATTACTAAGAGTGGGATAAGCAAATCTTGGCTTTATAGAGGCAAGAAAGTGAATGGGAAAAGGAGAGGGGTCAGAAGAGTAGAGGGCTGGGAGACAACATGATGGGTTTGGGGGCAGAGGGAGGGAGGATGGGGCAGAAATGGAATAAAACCCCATAGAAAACTCATCTTTACCCTTCTTCCACAAGCTGTTGTACTGTAGCTACAGTCACTCTAGAAATCTGTGGCCACACTACTTGCCAGCTGAATGCCTGCTGCCTGTGGCTCTCCTTAGAACTCCAGCATGGGAGAAACCTACCTGTGTCATACCAATGTATTCTTGCAGAAGAAATCCCTCCAGCACTTTAGCTTGTCCACACAGCAGGATGCAGCATACACAGAAACCTGAACAAGCCCTGGCTCTCTCGCAGAGGCTCTTAAAGGAATGCTGCCATTTTAGCAGCACCTTTGGCTCCAGCATCCCACCTCTCTGCAGAGCCATCATCCTGTGCAGGGGTTCATCTGCAATTTACTAACACTGCCTGCAGCTGGTTTGCAGGGCAGGTATCTCTGCACAGTGCTGCACTGGGTGGGGCAGATGTCCCCTCCCTGCAGACAAAAGGCTGAGCTCAAGCTGCAGAGGCTGGCAGCACTGAGTTGCTGTAAGTGTCTGTGTCCAGCTGCCAGCAGGGGTGGTCACAAAAGCCAGGGACATTGATGGAGAAGATGCCAGAGATGACAGGCAGCACCAGAACACCTTTGATGGTCTCAGTAAGGCCAGGGTGAAGCCTGATGGAGCGGGCAGTCATAACACAGAATGGTTGAAAACAGAAATCTCTCATTGTGAATGAATGTATGGCATCTGTGGGAAAGTTCAAGGAAACATATGAAAAGTAATGAATCCTAGCTAAAGCTCTAGGCATTATTGTAACACCATGTGTTATACTATTGCAAGCCTCTTGCTGCGCAAATCTGAGAGCAGTAGGCATCAATCTGTTTGGGGATGAAATTATAAATAAGCAGATAACCAGTACATGAATAAAACAAATTGAAACCACCCTGCATATCAAAGAAATCTGTGACAAGTGACATGCTTTCACATGGATGATTGGAAAAAGGAAAGAAAAAAAAGCCAAAGAAATTTAAAATAACAAGATGTCAGGCAAGCTAGAGTTGAATGCAGTAGGATTAAACACTTTCTTGATGTAATATCACTGCCTTCCCAGGACTTACACCTGAGACTGACTTGGCCCTCTTATTTAATTACATGCTGATACACCATCATAAAACCTCATGGGAAATCTTGCAAGATCTTGTGACAGATATTAAATTAGCTTTTGCCTTCACGGTAAATATAATCTGATCAAAAACATTTCATGTGTGCAAAGAAGCCAAGTTTGAAAAAGGATGGTTCAGCCACGGAAGAAATAACATCTATAAAATCAGCCATTGTGGAAGAAAAGAGGTAAAGAATCAGATATTCTTTCCTTTGAAAATGCAGAACAGAAGGGGGGATATGCATGATATGCTTGTAGACTTATCCCCTACACAACACTAGAGTCTTGCTGAAATGTGGATACAGTTTCTCAATTATTTTAATGGGAGCTACTATCCAAAGAACAAAGTGGTGTTGTCCAGTCTTCTACAGCAAGCCAGTTGTTTCCTCTTCCTCCCTTCTGCTTGCCCCAGGGTCTGTACAGCTGGAGCTGATCCAGCCTAAAGCACATCATCTCTCTCAGGTATCCTCTTAGTGGGAGCCATTCCCACAGCTGACTCCCTGCATGGAGGCAGGAGAAAAGACATCACATGTGCCTTTTTTGGTGAGGCTGAGCTTCAGTCGTTGTGTCGGGGCCCCATAGTGCAGTACCAGAGGATTAAATAGACTTTTACTTGGAGAGCTGTAAGACCAAGAGAATGACTTCAGAGAAAAAAAAGTGAAATCAGGACAAACAGGAGCTCCTAGAAGTTCCTCCTCTGACATCTACCCATTAGGAGCATTTAAAGGTCCCTAGACCTGTTCCTTGCAAGCTCCCTGCTCCTTCCTTGCAAACCATGGCAGGGCAAGGCAGCAGGGGCTACTCAAGGCTGTGTGGTTTCAGAGCTGCTGGCAAGCAGGTCTGAGTTGAGTCCTGAATCCTAAACAGATCCCCACCTTGCAAAGCACTCTCCTTGGCAGAGATGATTAGGACACAGGGAGAGGAGTGTGGGCTCTGTGGCAGCGTTACTGGTGAAGTCCATGACCAGCAAGGGAAGGACAGAAGGGGTGACCCTTTAGATATTTATCTTCTTTTTTTTTATTTTTTTGTTTTCTGTGAGTTTAATATTGGACAAATGCTAAACATCTGAGTTTTTATCCAGACTAGACATTCAACCCTTTCAAGCTTTTCTCATCAATTGGGATATAACTCCTAACAATAGGGATACAATAAAGACTTAGAAGAAACACATAAAATAAATAAAGGTGCCGTTGAGTTTCCGTTACAAGCTGGCCAGTTCCTAGTTGGAGGGCAGTGAAGATTTTCCAAAGACTAAGCAGTGAACCAAAAGAACCCTATTTTTTTTCTGATGTGTCATTGATTGCATAAATAGATTAAATCTTATTGGAACTGCTTGTAAACAGAAAAAAAGCAAATTGCGGACGGGGGGGAGAAGGGAACGTTAAAGGACAGTGACTATGGAAAATAAATGGTAATTACCTTTAAAACAGATAAAAAAGGAGTAGACAGCAAAACTGTTAAACATGCAGTTTCATACTCTAGCAACAAGTTTTCTTAAATGAGCTGCCTTTTTATTTATTTATTTCTCATATTCTTGTGTTGCTTCTTTATGATTTAGTCATTATGAAATATGTTCAGTTAGACTTCCTAAAGACATGAAGTGAGGACTCCAAAGGGGAGCCAAGTTAAAGTTTGGAAGAAAGCTGTGTTTCTTTCCCCTCCACACTTAGAGCAACCATACAGGTATTTCTTCAGGATTTATTTCTGTGTAAAATAGAAGTCACTCACAATCCATATTTTCCTGTAAACTGGAGAAGAGGGATCAGAAATCTAGGATGGTTTCTGTGTCTGGTAACAGGTGTGCTACAGAGCAGCTCAAGTAGCTCCAATGAAAGGTAAAGAAGGTGTTTTTATTAATCGCACGTATGCTGCCATAGTGATATAAATCACTGAATAGGGCCTGCTTCGGAATTCTGAAGAAAAGAGTCTCAGCTGCAAGTCCAGAATATCTGATGGGATGGAGAAAACATATTTCCCTTAAATCATCTCAATATCACATTAATATATTTGGCACATTTTAGAGAAACCTCTGGGTTTCTCTAAATGCCAGTCAGTTTTGCATGGTCCCAGAGGTCAGGCCAGGTGATGGCTTTCTGAGGCTTTGGAACATCCAGGTCATGCTTCTTCTCTCCTCAGTGGGAATTTGGAGGGCACAGTTCAAAGCTCCCAAGCTTTAATACCCCACCTGGAAATCACTCTGTCACAGCTTTGTTTTCAATATGCAGGTCTCACGTCACCTCTTCTAGGATGAAGAACAGCACAAGGACAGACAAAGGGCAGTGAGATTCCCAGCATTTGTCCTCCAAGATTACAGTGTTATTTTCTCTGTTATGTGATGTTTGAGGTCTGGCCTAGCTGACTCTACAAATAGTTGCCTTATCTGATCGAAAAAGGGAGGCTGAATTTGCTTTCAGGAGTTGTATCAATCTTTCCTTGAGCTGTGCTGCATGGTTTATCTCCTGAGGAATGACAAAAGAGCCGCGTTTGGCTGCTCTCCTTCGCAAGAAGGAACTCCTCGAAGGGAAGATGAACCAGGGAATGGTTTTCCTTGAAGGAAGTGAAGACTTAATGAGTAATTTCAGGTTTTAGACCTGATCAAGTACCTAGGAAATTATCAACAATTGCTCCCTCTAGATTTCAGGACAAGGTGATGGGACAGCAAAACAAGACTGCTGGGAAAGAAAATGAAGTCTTCATAAAAAGACCTGAGTTGGCCGGATCACAGTGGGTATCACATATTCCCTCTTCCTTACCATGAGTCTCATGATCTCCCCCTGAGATACATTTTTGGGATGCTAGACACCATGAATGCAGATTCAGAGGGGAATGAGATTGAAGAGTACATTACTATAATTTCTTATGTGTCTCACTGTTGCATTAAGAGCAGAGAAATTTGGCAAAAAATAAACCTCTTCATGTTCCAGCTGGTCCTCAGAGATCAGAGGGACTGGGTACAGCCAGATTAAATTTTTATTAGAATCAACTGGGCATTGTCTGGTGACTTTCAGTAAAGTCCCAGATGCACAAATTGTGTGGGTTACACTGTAAGTCTGGTCTCATTCACAGTCACAGATTCATAGGTACTGCAGTTTGCCTTCAACACTGTAACTCTGACCGAGTTCAGTAAGAACTTTCACTATCCAGATTCATGAATAGTGTGGTTTATCAGATCAACAGATTATAGATTCTTGTTAGATTAGCAGTGATAAATTCACAAGGCTTACAAAATATAAGCACGTACAAGTGTTCCTGGGCATACTCTGATGGTCTTGGAGAAGCAAATCTTGCCAAAGAGGCATCTCTGCTTTGGGGAGGAGAGAGGAACAAGCCCATCTCCCCATCTGCAAGGTGGTCATATTCTCGTCCTCTGCCAGGAAGGATTTCAAATGCTGAATTTATACTTTTGGGAGAAGCGGAGGTGAGACTGTAGTCAAATATTCTGTCACTGCTGTCATATGGCGGGGGTGGGGGGCAGGAAGCCACTTCATACATAATTGAGGGACATCGAGAGTTACAAAGAGAGAGATTATAGAGGTCATTGGGTTTGTTTAAGGGCAGAACAGAACCGTGACACCTTCGTATCGCTTCCTCTGCTGCCTGGCCAATTGCAGTGATAATGCACCCTACCTTCTCATCCCCATCACAGACCATCATGCCCATGGTAACCCCTTCACCACACACCTCATGACATGTCTCATGGCTGTAGGTCTCATTCCTACACTCTCATAGGTATTTTCTTGGTTCGGGTGTGAGGAAAGATATGTCAAGTAAGATGGTGTTCAGGGAACTTTTGCTGTTCCTGGGAAAAATCAGGCAAACTTTTTAACAGTCTTTTTACATAGTCTTTTATCCTTCTTTCCTGAACTTTGTCTTTGAAGTGAATTTTCCTGATACAGTTGTCATTGTCATGATTTGTATACTCACTTGCGGGTTTGCCAGTTGCAAAAGATTTTACTATCCAAAGTTTTGTACACCTTTTTGCCACACATATTCTTATTATAGAAGTAGTAAATTGCCCTATCCTTTTAAGGCCTTAGTCTGTTATTAAGAGTTTTGTTTTATACGTGTAATTTAAAAACCAGAACGTTCTTTGTGCACATACTCACCATACAGGCCTGAAGTCCCCAGGTCTTTACACAGGAGAAACGCCAGAGTGTTTAAAAGAGTAATTTTCTTTAAGAAAACATGTAGAGTGATCCTTCAGTATTTCTGCTTCAAGAAGGGTTTGCTTTGAAATCCTGAATACATACTGACACATGACTGGTTTCTACCACACTGTTTTGAATTTCTGCAAGAAGTATATAAAGACAGGATATTTGAGTTTTAGATCTGATTTTAAACCCATTTCTACAGAAGGAATATTAAAAAGCTGACAAAGAAATTTCAAGGTCAATAAGTCACTGTAAATTGTGTGTGTGAGCACTAGCACAGCTGACAGTGTGCAACGTGTATCCTTGCCTCATGCCATGAGTCAGATCAGGGCTGCACCCTCTCTGCTGGGTTCCTGTTAAGGGTTACCTGTAAGGGTGAAAACCTATCTAAGCTAATTGAAGAAGAAGCAAGGTGATTAATGACCAATGACATCCATCAAAAGAGAGAATACTCTCTTGAATAATTAAATTTAGAATCTCCATAGTGTCATTAATTATAAAACACATTGAGCAAGTTCAGCCTTGAAAAATTGCTTTGACAAATGGCGTGGTTATGTTTTGTGATAATACATGCTACAGAAACCATATATTCTAGAAACATTGCTATCAAGCACAGTGATACACACACTGTAAGAATTTCACTCCCATCCAGAGGAATTCCCAAAGGTCAGTGTGTCTGTGACTGAAAATGTAGCCCCTTCACAGTAATAGGAGTTTTAACATTGACTTCAATGGAAACATGCTTTCCCCCATATATTTTCAGAGGTAATTGAGCCTAACATGATGAATAGACCATCTGCACAGTCATGAATCCTAGCCACAGAAAACATTTACAACTAATAGAAAAGGAAGTTGTAGGACCTTTTTGAACTGGGCTCCAAAGAGCAGGTATTTCACTGTCACAGGTAATAAGAGAGAACTCGTGATATCTAGAAAGAACAGGTATGTTTAATAAAGAAAGTTGAAAAATACTCAGCTCTTCCTAGAAAGATTCAACACACTGGTAAAAAAAGAGCATGATTCAATCCCAGTAAAGTGCTTTCAATATACATGTATGTGTCTGTGTAGTTTGGCATGAATGATTGCATGTCTTTTCAAAAAAAATACTCCAGACCTGGAAAAGAATCCCCATTTATTTACAATTCTAAATCAACAGATTATTTATCAACCATATAAATAAAGGTGATTCCACAGAATACCAAGATGCAAATATCTGTGTTTTTTTAATTCTGTCATTAACTTCTTAAATTTATTTTCTTAATTATAAATATAATATTCAAACATTTCTTTGACTTATGGTAGTATCTTCTCCTATGAGGTGCTTATATTTCTATAGGTTTTACTTTAGAATGTAATTTGGCTTTTGTCCACTTTTGTGAGGAACTTTTAATAGGACGATATTATTTTTACAGACATGTTAAATATTAATCCAACCAGCATACAGTTTATGTTATCCCAAAATAGAACTTCCTGAAGGGAACTACTACAGTTTCTTCTGAGAGCATATTTTTTTCTTACTTTCCCCAGTAAGGAAGAAAATTTCACATCAGCATATTTTAAGAAAGCTGCCCATATTCATAATCTTTTCTTTTCCTTGTCTTGCCTTCTGGTTTTTGTTCATTCGGAATAGTTATTGAGTTATTGACTAATATTGCTACCATTTTTTTTTATTCCTCCATGCAGGAAGCCAAGCTGGTTATAGTTAGGAAAAAATTATCTGCTTCTCTTTCATGCCAAGACCCTTCAAGCCATTGTGGTGGGGCAGTGGGCTCTTGGCTGCATCTCTAGAAGAAAGCAGGGCAGTACCCAAGTGGCTGCAGAAGAGCCCTCTGGAGCAGAGGCAGTCCTGGGCTTTATAAAACCCCATGGCAAACAGGGGATTATCTCAGACTGCAGTTGGAGAACACCTGCTAGACAAAGCAGCTGTAGAAGACAAAAAAGGCTGACATGCCAGCCAGAAGGAATTGGTAACGTCACTGAATATTGCATGAAGAAGCACTAAGGGGAGAACAGAAAAGCAGCAAAGTGTCAAATATCTAGAGACATCCTAAAAGTGGCTGAAGGACCCCTGCGGTGTGGGAGAAGAGGGGCTGGAGCTTGGAAGCAGCAGGGCAAACTCGATGCCTCCTTTTGCGACTGGGAAACAGACCCAACACCGCCTTCCCTATCCATGCAGGGAAGGGATGCCACAGGCAGTGCTGGCTCTGTGCCATGTCACGCCAAGGGCTGGAGCTGATCATGGCACCCAGCACCCTTACAGATGGTGCCCTTTCACATGGTGCTGCTGCTTGCCTTCCACTCACAGCTCCTGATTGAGGAGCAGGGTGATCTCAAAGCAGAGAGAGCACCTGCACTGAAATGTTCGACCTTTGTCTCCTGGTCTGTGTCAGGCAGTGTTAGAGCTGGGTGCTGTAGGATTGCTTCTACCTGCGAGCAACACTGGGGTTGGTACTCAGCAGCTGCTCCATCCCCTTCTGCTGCCAAACCTCTGGTCCATCCAACCATGGCTGTATGCAGTGTTGAACTCTACTGTGGGGAGCTCTACATGTTTCCTTCCTTGTGGCTTTTGCCCCCCATGTGTTCCACCAAAAACCAAAATAAAATCACCATAGACCCCATCCTACAATAAGGCATCCCTTCCTCCCTGTAGGATCCACATTTCCTGCTGGAGAAGGTAGTTAAAATATGTGTAGTTGTGGATAATAGTAAAGGTATATAATACCCTGTAATTTTGCAACCTTAGTTTTGTAGATGAAATCTGGATGTTGTCAGTTGTGATGTATTTTTTTGTGAACCTGCTACATTTAAATATGGAGCTAGTAATTTAGGGAGTGGAGTAGATGTTTAGCAGTGCAGGGAAACACACGTAACTGACACCTGCTTTATACAAACCTCACACTCTGTTACAGGCAAAGTTACAAAGGAGGCATTTGTTGAGATCTTTGTTTTTATTACATAAACACTTGGACAGGAGAAAAACCTGCCTTGATAGGCCAATTTGGAAATATTTTTAAATATCCTGCAGGCATGTAAATTTTGGAAATTCCACAGCAAACAGTGGCTTCCGTATTAAACATACAGGAATCGCTGTGTTTAAAAAATATGAAGGCTGTGATACAAATCAACATGTGTCCGGAAGCTAAAAGTTAGGATGGCACTAAAGCCTCCATCTCAGCTTAGGTCCTGGTTGCTCAACACAATGCAGAGCACAACCCTTACTACGTCAGTCACCTAACAATGGATTTCCCCTCAACTGTTTCTTTCTACCATGAGGGTTTGTGCCCCAGCTTGAAAATTATATAAGCAGCTATTTCTGTATTTATGCCTGTCAAATTTGTCCCAGTATTAAAGTGAAAGTAGAATTTGGTGGTAGTACATATGGAGACCTGTCCTAATAAGGTGGTATGTCAGTCATTTCTTAGAGTAACCAATGCAACCTCTTTGAACTTTTTGTAAACAGATGCTTGAATGCACCATGGAGCTGCTGTGGCTGAAATCCTACTGTAAATATTGTTTTCTCACTGGAGAACATTGCTAAGTTTGCAGTCACAGCTAAGATGTTACTTGGCAATAAAATCACGATCTGAATTACAATCCAATGTCATTATATCATCTGCAACATCTGTAGTCAGGAGATATTTGGCATCTCAAGGTTGGGAGGAGGGAGAAAGCATCCTCAATAACACAGCAGTGCTGGTGCTTGGGAAGAGCCACAGGGGAATTAGGTTGCCTCCAAACACAATGCTGCTTTCAAATGCTTATTGCCTGGTGGGGAATGGCCTCTGGAAACTATTATTTTAGAAACAACAACACAAAACATCCCTGTTTTGGGGAAACTTAGGACAGTAATTGCAGGATCCATGGAGGAGCACAAATAGCAAATCATAGTGATACTGCTGAACGCAAGGGAGCAATGGTTTCAGGTCATGCACAGCAAGTAGACAAGGCTTCAGAGGCCCTTCAGGACAGAACTGGGATCATCTATGCAGGACGATAATTGTGGAAGAGGCTGTGCCTATATTAGGCTAAAACAAAAAGCCCCATTCATCGTTTGGTATTCTGCCTCTGCACAGGCTGCCTGCTCCTGTCCTGTGTCTGAATCAAAGGAACTAAAAGCCCGGTCCTGTTCCTTTGGATTTATTACTGCAGTGGGATTTCTTCCTCCTGCAGTCAGAGATAAGATTTTATTTTTGCTTGAGGGTCCTAGATCATAAGGCTGGCTTTGTGCTCATCAGTCTGTGTCATTCATGCCTGTTGCTCACTCCATCCTAATGAATAACAAGGAAAAGAGAATGACTTGTAAGCCTAAACCCACCACTGTGACCATTCCTCGTTAGCGATTGCCATTAAGGTGTATTGAGTTTCTCCTTTGACTAGAGGAAAACAGTTATTATCATGCTGTTTACTTCATTTTCCCTATGTCTATTTTGAGTGGCAGTTGCAATATATATTTTATAAGGCTCACTTCATTTCTGACCACTATTAGCAAAAGCAGAATAGCAGAGCATATACAAAGGGAAAGGAATGAGCTGTCAGAGAGTGAAGATGAGAGGCTATCCCTGATCCTCAGCCACACTGCTGTCAAGCAAGAGCCTGATATATTGCAGATTTTTTAACAAATTCATCTATAACCCTTGGGGTAGAACATCTTTGCAAGAAACTTGAGTCACCTAATCCACATATGTTATGCTCTTGGTTTTCCAAGCATACCAGAATTAAAAGCATATTTTATACGTATTTTCTACTGAGCCCATTTTTTTTTTTCCTTACGATGTTGCTTGGAAGATGCAAGCCTCCAAAGCTGAGAGAGCTGGCAAAACATACCTACAGGGGTACAAGGATGTTACAGCATGAAGCAGAGAAAACGAGGATCTGGCATAATAGATAAGGGGGAAAATGAAGATGCTCCTTTCAATTAAGCATGTTTTAAAATAACATTTAATGTTTTGCTGATGGGTAAAATATCTTAATTATTTCTGATGCTTGCTGGCAGCTTTCTCAATGGTGCCCAGGTAAAAAGAAGAAACAGTGATAACTCCATTCTTCACAACTATATTTTTTTAGCTGAAACATCAGGCTCTGGAGGATAAAGCAATATCCAGTTTGTTAGTCATAAAAGGATTACTAGGAAAGTTTTGTCACAAATGTTTTTAATGAACAGCCATTAAGACTACCACCCTAGCCATGAAACTTCCAGGACCTTGCCAATCCCAGCTATTTACAAGAGTCTCCTTCTCCCAGTGTTCAGCTGCACAATGTTCTTAGCCTTACCTAGCAAATAAAAGTTAGAGCAAAACTCTCAAGTAATTAAAATATCAAATGGGAAGAATAGCATAGGAGGACACTAGGAGGTAATACCCTTAATCCCTTCCTAAAGTATAACCATCTTTATCTATATTATTTTGAGTAAGTGCTTCTCTAGACCCTGTGTAGGGGAGGTAAGGGGTGGACATGTCACAGCTGGCTTGCTACAAAGCAGATTTTCCTAAGTCACCTCTGTGGTAACTCAGTCACATTGCTTCCTTTCCACTCCCAATTAATTCTCTTACTCTTGAAATAAACTTCTTATGTGCCTAGAGAATATTAGTCACCTCCCCTCATGCTTCTTATTTTGGACTAAATTTTACCAAGTCAGTCCTGAAGCAAACAGCTGGTCCTTCATGTTGGTCTCTGCCCACTTTTCCTGTCTGAGGGTCTCTTGCACTGTGGTATCTGACAGCCCTCCTGGTAATGAATTCAGCAAAGAGACCTGCTTATCTGAGAACTGACATGCTGATCTGTTACCTACTGTTCTGCAAAGAGGAAAGTGGCTGTTTAGTACCTGTGTCCTGCATCTCTCCTTTCCTCCAGGCTGCAGCGTACTTGACCATGCTCTGGTTACTTTCCCTGAAGTCAGGGCTGAGGCAATTCGTATGGCACAGAGGGAGCCCACGCAGAGAAGGTGAGCTGATTGCTGCATTTGGGGACACCATCACACACCTCTGCCACCTGCACTGACAGCCTCGTATGGAGGGACCCTTTCTCTGCAAGCACTTTGTGACAGTGCTGTGAGGGACAGAGCTGCCTGCCTCGTGGGGCAGCAGCAGAGCGCTGCTGGGCAGCCCTGCTGTCTGTGAGCAATTGTGGCTCTCATGGGGGAAGATCCAGAGTGAAGTTGCTGCCAGCCACCCACCACAAGAGGATCTTGGCAGCTCTGCCCACAGCGACTCAGCTGGGTGCAGAGACCTGCATTGTTTCCTTTACAATGGTGTTATGCAGTCTCAGTGGCTGTCGGCATGGAGGAGGTGACAGAAACCAGGAAATTAGGATAGGCATGGACATTGTCCTACACATGCACGGGTGTACATGGTATTTGCGTATTTCTTTCAATTTAGGGAGCTTAGTATCTTTAACGAGACCAACTTTACTACAAACTAGTGGTGTTCTTAATCAGACAGTAACTGTGTTTTTTAACCTGAAGCTCCTTTATACTTATCACATTCCCTTGTTCTGACACCATAGTAAATTAAAAATAAGAAGGAAAGATGGAGGTAGATATTTGAAATTCATTACCTTGAGTGTATCTTTTTTTCTGTGCAATTTTTCAAAAGCATCACTGTGAAGGTACACAGGGCAGCCAATAAGCTGAACAGCTTCTTACAGTAGGATTTAATGTTTGTGGGATTGTCAGAAACAGGCACTGGCTCACAACGAAAAGACCCAGATTTTGAACTGCATTGCAATCAGTTGAATGGCCTCAAATGAAAAACAGGGCTGTGAAGCTGTGCAGTGTTGAAGGTGGCCTAAGTTCTGTGTTCCTATAGTTCTATAATTACCATATAATCTTAAGACTAGCTCTAGTAACATAAGTAATGATCTCCTACCTTTTCTGAATCAAATACCCAGTATAACTGAAATAAAGCTAGATTTCTATCTTCTATGTGTATTATATATTTTAAAGAATTGTATTGATGAGAGCTCAGTAATTTCATAATTATTATCTCTAGTGAACATAATATTTCTGTTAATAGGATTTCATTTTCTCAGATTCATTCAATGTCTTCAAGTATTCAGTGCGTGCCTTTCTCATATTTTAATTCTATAAATGGACTGCTAATCTCTCAGCATGCTCAATATTTTGAGTTTTCAAATAAAGCCCAGTAGATTATATTGTACTGAGCCTCTCTCCTGCTAATATAAGTATGTATGTATTTCTGCATGAAGATTTGCTTGAGAGATTTTGTGCTTGGTGTATACTCTTAGATGGGCCTTTGAAATCCATTTCCTTCATGCACATACCAAAACACAAATGTAATATTACAGTTATACACACATATAAAATTGAGCAATATATGTAGGAAATGCTGCACACTCAAAGGTATGTTGAGCTTCAGTTATTTGCAGCAACTTTTTTCAATTGTCACCCCATCAATCTTGAGAGCGTTTGCTGATGGAGAGCAGGCAGGAAGCAGAGAAGCAGCATGTTTTTCTCTTTAGGGTGCTTTGGGGTGTCACTGACTGGCTGGACACTGGCAAATTTGGGGTCAGGGCCAGGCAATGCCAGCCCAAGGCTGGGACAGGGAAAAGGCTCCCCTCAGCCTCTGACCTGTGGCTGTGCCAAAGGGGCCAGGACAGGAGGCACCCGTGGGTGGCAAGTACAGCTGGTGAGTCTCAAGGGTCGACAACAGCACACACTCCAGCAGAGTGCATTTTTCTCTAACTCAGTAAGTTTTCACGATCTGGAGGCTTCACTGTTATGATGCAATTTTCATTAACAGTCCTTTTTTCCTCTAGTCATTTATTTTACTGGCAGAAGGATTTTTTCCCTCTGCCAGCAGAAGGTGACTTACTCAGAGACATGGCAACAGGACCTGCACTAAGAAAGCTTTTGAGCAACCCCCTTCATAGCAATCATTTTCATTCATGAGCTCTTATCACTCCTAAAATGCACCTGCACTTTCACCACTATCTATTTTGCCTGTGGATCTGAGTTAGGACTCGAGCTCTTTGGGCTGCCTCTGCCGAGAGCAGAGCAGCAGGAGGTCCTGCACACCTCAGGGCTGAACGTCCTTGCGCAGCCACCTGTCCACAGCAGCTGCAGAGGCAACCCCTGGGAGCTCAGCCCTGAAATCAGTTAAGTCATCAAGTGAAGCTCTTTAATTTGGGCCTGTGGATCTCAGTGCTTGCCTTCTTAGGTGACGGACAGTATTCCAAATTGCTGGGACCCCAGTGCTGAAGGTTCTCTGGCTGAAAGACAGAGTCTATTATTTAAGGTTTATTGCTTAATATACAGCTATACTGCTTCGGAGAGCTGAAATTGCATTTTCTTCACAGCCTTGTGCTTTGGTGGGCTTCATGTCTCTTCAAGGTTTGGTCAGTGCAACATTGGGGTTCTGTGAGGTTACACTTGTAGATGAGCCTAAAGTATGCATTCTTCCCTTTGCACATACTTTTTTGAACCTTTCTCCTTTCAGCCTGTCAGGCAGGGCAATCAAGAATCCAGCTTTACCACCTCAATTGATTGTATTCAGCTTGCAGAGGTGTCTGTGCATTCACAGCAGCAGTCAGTGAAAGCCACTACATAATGAAAAACTGCTGCCTCTGGATCAGCCCCCTCCAGGTGTCTGAGGTAGGCAAACACCCACTGGTGTCTTTCTGGAGGTAGCCTGAAGAGCCAAGAGGAGGTAGGATGTGTTTCAGTGCAGCATTTGTTTCTGTTCTCCAGGACTTGCAGCCCTTGTGGACCCCCCCAGGGCAGAAGGCTCACATCAGTACAGACAGTGCATAAAAGGATGCAGAACTGATAACATCATCAGCAGTGAGGAGGAACAAGCAAGCCATGCCAGCACAGCAACTTCACTGCACATATATATTCTCTTTGGAGGCTTCTGCTCTGGCAGACAGTGGCAGACTGCTCTGGCCCCTCAGGAGCTCCTTAGGAGTGCAAAGACCATAAGGAGTAGCACAGCTCTGTTTCCAAAGTTCCTTGCCCAGTGTGTCTATGATGGCTGTATTCTTTGGCATGTGGAGGTGTGTGTTCACCTTGCTCAGGAAATGGTGGGAGCTGGAGGCAGAAAGCTGTGTTACCAAAGACCTGAGTCTAATGAGGAGTGTAGTCAAGCATCTGGAATCCCATGTTCAGTGTGTAATTTCAAACAGAAGTTAGCATGCTGTAGGAAAATGTAACAGAAAACTCCTCCCTTGAAGAAAGAGACACATGGATGATCGCCCTTTCCCCTCTCCTTGGGACCAGGCCCAGAGTCAAATCCCAGTTCTCCACCCTAGAGAATATCACAGCTCCTCCCTGTATGGCTATTCACCTTCTTGATTCTCTTTCACGAACATGTCATCTCCCTTCACCAAGTTCCCAGTATTTCTGCAGGCAACTTTCCATTCCAGCACCCTCTTTCCAGGCACCAGTTTTGTGTATATCCTCCTGACATGGGATTTTCTGTGGAAGTAGTGAGCCCATCTGTGCTCTTTGGGCATCTCTGTTCTTGGCCTAGTGGCTCTGTGGTGTGAACTGGCACTGTCAGCCGTGCTGGAGCTGGGACCAGTGGCCTTGCTAAGTCTAAACCTTTATTCCAGAGTGCTCCTGTAGCTTATTTTGCAATGTCAGACTGCAGTTTCAGCTGTGTCCAAGTCCAAAGTGCTTTTTCTACAACAGTCAGTCCCAACAGTAGCAGATGACACTGCAAAGTGTCAGCACGCTGAGCAGAAAAGCAAAGTACAGCCATGGCTGTGCACACAGCACCTTGCTGCTTTCACATCTCTCCTGCTTGTTCTCTGAGTCACAGCACTCTGCTTAAATGGAAATAAAAAGCACTAACAGGAGTCAAGCCAGAAGAGGCAGGTTGGCTGCAGCACAGCACATGTCCTCAGCACTGCCTCGTGGATCAACAAAAGCACCGGGCAAGCTCCAGCTGCAGATGCTTCACCCTTATCAATGAAGTGCAAAGCAAGAAGCACTTTATTTAATTTTCCAGATGCAGGGATTAATTAGAATTTTGCAAAGCACTTTGCCTGGTCCAATGGAGCACTCCACAGGTGGAGAGCAGGGAAGTGGAATAAATAAAAAACACCAAGTCATTTTTCTTAAACAGGGTCACTTCTCTGATCACAACCACACCACTCCTTTACGCTGATTGTCAGCTTGGCAAGGTAAACACATTCCTCTATCACATGCTCTACACTCACTTTATCCCTCCTGCTAAGCATCTGGTACAGACAGCAAACCATAAACCATCCTGTGTCTGCTGGAATTCAGATACCTCAGCCTAGTGACTGGTGCAGAAAATGGAATGAGCATCTTGTAGCTCACAGGCATTTGGGGTCAGTAAGCTGCCGATTCGCTGTCTTTGGAAAGCAGAACACTGTGGCTGCCTGGTGGGGAAGAGCAGACATAATTGCAGGAAGTCAACTAATTCATGCAAAATGAAGCTAATCATTAATGGTGGGGTACACAGCCATTCTCCTGCAGTGCTGAACAATTACTTCTAAGTCATGTTTCAAGGCTAACATGGAACAAGACGTGTGGTTGAGCAGCTGGAGCAGAAAGCATCTCACTGGGTGAGCTGATTTCCATTCCCTTCCTTGCCCTGACTCCTTCAGCTGAAGCAAGTCTCCCCTCTCAGGCTGCCAGGATAGTGTCACTGGTTACTGATAAGTAAGTTGATATTAAAAGCAGAAATTCAAAGGATCAGATCTGGCTGGGGTTTCTGCTCACTAGATATTACTGCAGTTCAACTCCTCCGTGCCTGTTTGTCCCGGAGAGCAAGAAACCCCCTGACTCTAAACAGGGACACTACCACCCTGATCACAGTTGCAGCCAATCTCTGTTCTTGTTACAAGTGATAAGGATGCAGAAAAAGGGTGTACCTGAAAGGTGAGAGATCCAGAGTATGATCTAGCTTTGCCCCAACACATTTCAGTTCTGCTTCACCTCCTACTTCACTTCTTCATTTGTTGCAAGCACAGCTCAGCATGGGGTGCTGCTGCACGGGAGAGATGTTTCCTTCTGACCAATTCCCGTTTCGCAGCACTAGTGTTCAGAAGAAGAGATTGGCAAAAGAAGACAGCAAAGAACAAAACAGTCCTGGGTGTAGCAGGTTCTCGGTGAGCGAGCAGCAAGTGACAGGGACAATCACAAACATAAAGAGGAATAATGTTTGGACACTCACCCAAAGATGAAAACCTTGTATCTCGTCTCAGTGTCTCAACATCCTACATGCTACTACAAGCAGCTCAGCTCCCCATATGTGTTTGTGCCTGTGTATGATGTTTCATTCACATTCAGTTTGGGTTTTAAGGGGTTTTATGTCTTCTTTCATGGGAAAATATCCTAAAATTAAATCTTCACATGACACTTGAATTAGCAAGCATCTAGCACTAACACAGCAAATATCCTGAAAGACACTGATATTTAAGTCATGAACAGGTAGGACATGACAGTGTCTTTCGGCTGGGTGCCTTGCTTATAAAACCGCACAAATACTTCCTGGAGAATAAATTATCTAGCCAATTTCCTCTGTTTTCCTGTTTGTAAATTGCTTCTAAGTAGCTCATGTTTCTCTTGAATGCACTTTTAGTACATACATCAGGCTATGGACAAGCAGTTTATTGTGACTGCATGGCGTTTAAGACTCAAGCTGGTTTCAATCATTTTAATTTTATACAAAAGCTATTTCTATTTTCTGGATGGATAAAAGTACCACAGAGCCTGGTTTCTGGTGTGAAAACTCATTCCTAGAAGTGGCATATTTGCGTGTGACTGTTCAATAGTTTTCATTTAAAATAATTTCTTCCATAAAATAATTCTGTCTTAAGGAACTCAGTGACCCCAGTTTAAAGGCTGTGCAAGCTCCAGTAAACAGTAGCTGACACTCCCTTGGAGATTCAGGAATGGCTGTTTATCACCAAATCTGTACGTTGATCCTCATGGCCTTTTTGGAGCCACCTCAGTGCTCCACGCCGTTCTCAGGAGCCTCAGTCCAAAGCCTGAACAACACCAGGCCAGAACAAACTGAAGGCTGGGACACAGGCCACACATCTCTGGGTGTGGAAAGAGAGCAGGGAGGATATGATTCCCATGAAGATGGCTAAACCAGACCTTTCACATTCACAGACTATCCCAGCCCACTGTGAACCTTTGCTGTGCTATTTGGAAAGGATCTTGCAAAGCAGCCACTGCTTTCAGTAAGACCTGACCCATGCAGGCTCACAGCAGAGCCTCTCCTTTGTATTGGTCCCAGGTGTTTACAGAATAGATCAATAAGGGTATACCCTCAGCTCTCTCCTGCAGAGTTTTTTTTCTCTTCCTTACCTTTCTAAGCAGACAAAGCAACAGCTTCAGCTGCCCCAAGGTGCCTGTGGACACTCTGCTCTCACAGAAGATATCGAATGGGGCTCCTTCAGGCAGACCATGGCTGAATAGGAAGACCACAAATGATCCCTTTAAAATGTATCATGTGTGGTGTAGATGCCCGTTTGCCATACAGCTCAACCACCTCCACAAACATCAGACAGGCATTACAGCACAAGAGGAGCCTGCTAATTAGTAGACACTGCAGGTGCAAGTGCTCCTGTAGCTGCCCTTGCTGACCTGGCCCATTTACACACACAGCACGTTTAACATCACAGACCTGAGCTGCCCCAGCAAGCAGTGCCAGGTCCTGATCCACTGGAGCGTGTTATCCGGTGATGCTCCTGCTCCCTTATCCTGCAAGGGTACTTGTGACAGCACTGCAGTATGGAGCTTGGGACTTTAAACCAGCCACACGGGGTAGGACAAGATTTTCTCTGGTGCTTATATGAGAGGAGGTGTAACTATAGCAGTTGGATATAAACTGATCTGCAGTTTCAGATTCTCACCACAGGCACCCAGAGGTTTTTGTGCTATTTCAGCAATAAGCATCTGAAATGTTGAAATTTTTGCTATATCACGTAGCTGTTTGAAAAGCAAATTTTTATAGTGTTGAAAAGTATACCAGTTCTAACAATGTCTAATCCAGTCATCCCCAAAACTTTTTAAACACAGCAACCAATGTCCAAGAATATTTTAACTAGAATGTAAGACTATTCCTTTGAATAAAAACTGAAGTGGCTTTATTGGTATTCGTTAAGCCACTCAGCTGCATTCCACAAACATTTGTGTTTACCAGAATGCTTGTAAAAAGAAAAAAATGCTGTAAACATTCAAATTAATGTGGATTTATACAAAAACTTTTGCCTTCCAAATATTAAAGTGGCTGCCTTAAAATGTCTCCCTTGATTTAGAAGGGATCCTCTGAGGGAATAAAAATACCATATAACACTAATCATCAGTGGTAAAAAAAAATCCAAATAGCCCCATTGCCTTTGGTGTACTTATTCTGGGTTTATAGACATCTGCTGAAACCAGATCTGAGCTTTTATTTTTATGAGCCTCTATTTTTTTATCTAAAATGGCTTTCAGAGAAAACACTTTGAATCAAGTCTGTCATGTTTGTTTGTTCTGTGCTTTATAAAACTGTTAAGAATGATTTAATCTGTGCATGATCGTGGGACTGAAGATAATGTAATAATAAGACTTCCTAAAGTCACATCAGAGAAAATTATGTTTTTCTGTGAAGTCAGGAAAATATGCTACTTTATCTCAGAAAATATCTCATTTTCAGTGAAGTTTGCCAGAATAACAAGTACAGACTGATGTCATATGTGGACTTGCATTATCTGCAGCCTCAGCACTTGTCCCTGCACTTTTTCTACGGGTCCTTGGGTCACCCTAAAGCCATTGGCCTCTGGATCACCATACATTCACCCTACTGTGATCCCTTCCAGACTGGGTCAACTGTCTGGAAACCTTACATCATCCAGGAGCTGTCGCTGCAGGACAACTCAGCATTGCTGACTTCCTCAAAAACTGGAGACATATTTTCTAGCCTTTAAGGTATGAAACCAAGATGTCAAAATCTCTGCAAGCCATAGTTCTTCCAGTGGAAAAAAACCTACCCAAGACAGCAGGGAGCCACAGAAACTATTGCACTCCTGGTGTGGTATCCAGTCACCCTTGTGGCAAGGAATCAGCAGTCGAAAAAGCTCTGGGAGAATAAACTCAAGCTGTCAGTGACTGACCTGGGTTAGATGAGGCTCCCTCAACTGATCCAAACTCCTGCAAACAGCAGAAGAGCTCTTGGAAAAGGACCAGGATTCCTAAGAAGAAAGTTGTCTCTATTTCCTAATGAAAGAGGGGCCAAACATTTCCAGCACAATGAGCATTTGAAACACTTGTTCCACAGGAAATTTAAAAATTTCCTGGTATGGAGTTTCTCAATTTGGAATAAAGTTTTTCATTCTGGCAGAATTTCCTCTTAAATGTGGGTATCTCAGTTTGAATCAAAATATTCCTTTAACAAGCAATTTTGAAAAAACAACACCCATCCTTTCTTCCTTTTCCCAAATTTCCTTACTCGTCTATGACCACAGACAAAATGGTCAATATTATGCCTCTACTCCACTACTAATTTTGTTGTGTCTCTTTGTGATAATGGTATCACAATATGAAGAAAGGATTACATGGCAGATTCAGAGACTTTGGCATGAGACATCTTCAAGTGACTTTACAGCACCTTGAGACAAGTAGCTTACGAGCCTGACTGCAATGAGCAGGTTTTCTTCAGGTGACAGACTACAGATTCTGGCTTCCTCCGTGAGAACTGAGAGCACTTGGCCATGAGGCGTACAGAATCTCCACGAGTGTTAAATTTTCTTAACTTTACAGACCAGGATACTTGACTACAGGCTGAGGTGTAACATTTAACCCAGGCTCCTTTTCTGGAAAAACAGTAAAGAGGAACTGTGGAGGGAAATCCGCAAGAATTTTCTTGTTTGAACACTGGGAGGAGAATAATTGCTCAAATTGGTCATCTTTAGAGAGCTGCAGCATGTGCCTAGGTTGTTGCTGGTCAGATGTACCCTCTGGTCCATGAAGATGCCAAATTGAGAGCTTACCTTCTACATTTCAGGTGTGTTGATCACCAAGGGAGATGCTGAAGAAATGGACTCTCTGATCCTGAAGACCAGGAACTGGATTAATTCACTGCACTATGTTTTCCACCTGGCCACTAGAAAAACAACCTGGATTGAATTGCAACTAAATTATCTACCTGTCTTTCCTGCACTGGTCATTGACCTTGCTTTTGAAAAGACAGTAAGTGTAGAGAGTCAGTCACCACAGCAAGAGAAAGCTACAAAACAGAACTCTGCAATAATTCTTTTCCTTGAGTTAGAGACTTTCAATCCCTTTGTCAAAGTACTTGCAATTCTCATTTCAAAGTAATGGAAATAAAAACTAATAATGAGTAAAAAGAATTAGATATATTTAATCAAAAGTTAGAAAATGTGGTAAATAGCTACTGGCAATGATATTTCTGATTACCTAACTGTGCTAGAACAGGCAGTTAACAAAGCACAGTTACTACTCCACAGGTTTCACATTCCCAGGTGATAACTAGCAAATACAAAATGGATCAATGAATAGTACATTATGAAGTTTCTTTGGAGAACTTTTCAATCAGATCCTGTGGCATGTGACTGCATCTATGTACTCTTTCGTGGCCAGGACATGAAGTCAGTCAGGAGGTTAAGAAAAAAAGCCCTGCTCTTAACCTCAAGCCATTAACACCTGGTTGATGAACTGAATCATGAGGGCTGGTTGTGCTCCGGTGAGCTGTAAACAAAACCCCCTGTGTAAGTATTCACTCAGATAAGAAGTCAATTCACTGCAGCTGCATTTCTGCCATTTCCACCCACTCACATGTGTGCTATAGCCACTGCGTTGCAGGGTCACCTAAAATGAATATTAAACTTGAAAATGTGTCATTACACAGACAACAAGCAGTCACCTTTGTAAAGGTATTGTTCTATCTGACCAAAAATTTGGTGAAAACTAGTCAAATTATATGGTATGTCACAATATGGAAACCAGTAAACTTTGATTCTGACAAGTTACAAAGAGTTTTTCTGTCTCAAAACAGTGCTCAGCAAACCAATCCTCTCTGTACTTATCACCACAGGGTCTGTGCACATGGCCTCTATGGGAGAATCATGCTGGGAAGTCTGGCAAGGCAACAATTGAAGCAACAAAAGATGTTTCTCATGAGAGAATAGGAATTACCTGTTTTGCTGGCAGCCAGCCATTTCTGATGAAATCCTAGTAGGACCAAATCTTTGGAAAAGATTTGGCTACAGAGAGGGGAAGATGCTTTTCAGCGTCTCTGGGAAGAAGTCTGCATGGAAGGAACCACAAAGATGAGTATGAGACTGTTCTTACAGATTGAAACCATTGTCCCAAGTACCTCAATACCTCTTCTACACTCATTAAATAATGCATAAGAATTACCAACAGCACTGGGAAGAGGAGAGCATCCCATCCTGCAGCCTGTCAGCTGGACACTCTATTTGTTAGAAGAAACAGTTTGGGATCAAGAGCTGTTGATCTGCTCTCCACACATTAAATGCTCTGCTCCCTCAACACACTACATGCTTTGATTTCCTAATTGGTTTAGGAATGACATGGCTGTCAGCTAAGGCATGGGGCTTTGTCTTTGAATTTCCCATCTACTCATTTTTGACCGTATCTTGAACTACTCTTGCTTTCAATGGGAAAAATAACTTACTTGAAAATTTAAGGAAGCAAGACTGAAAGTTAAAAAAAACAAAACAAAACAAATAACCACCTAAATTTATATATTTCTGCTAGTTATTTGCATTTCTGTAATAGAAAAGGATAGGAAAAAAAGGAAGAAATGGCTGGTGTAATCTAAGCTCCCCACTTACACCATATCAAGGTTAATCAAAAGTTCTCAGTAGGGATTCCTTCTGTAGTTTGCCCTTATTACCATATTAGGGTTACTCTGCAGGAGTTCTGCTGTGTTTTTCATCTTTACTCAGAGGCAGCAGTTTTTTCTGTCTCTATGTACAGTACCACTTAATAGATTGAGGATGTAAGGAACTTCATGGCCTGTAAACAGAATAACATAGTAGAGAGAGTAGATTATTACTTTTAATGTATTTCCACTAAATTCATCTCAATTCTAACACCATTTTGATTTCACTCACAATTTTCTGTCTGCTAATTCCTGATTATGTCATTTTCCATTTCATTATTTTCTCCTATTTCTTTCACTTTTCTTTTGACCCTTTATTCCCCCTTCACTCCTTTGTATGTCAATTGTATGCCATGATTTTCTTCTGCCCCTAGTTCCTTTCACTCCACTCTCCTTTATTAGCTTTTTCGTTGTTTCTTTCTTCATGTCCTCTTCTTTGTCCTCATATCCTTCACTTTTTAGCAAATTGCCACATTGGCATGAATTACTGGGGAAGATTAGAGATGTATGTCCTTCGAGGATAATGGAATTTATCAACAATCAGGTCTACGAATGAAAGCCAGTTTCTATTCAGAAAAAAAAATAAGCTGAAATGCAAAAAAAGAGAGAATTATTTGAAGACTGGAAGTCAGCTTAGGAGTCAAGGTAATAGGCTCTACCTTGGCTAGACTGCAGGCTTGATGAGTGACCTTGAGTAAATTACCCAACCTTCATGTGCCAGGATGAGCAATTTACCTACCTGCTAAAATTACCATAACAATATTTCTGTCTTAGGAGCGCTGCAAAGTTTAATTAAGCTTGGTAAGCACTGAAACATTATTCATTTAGTAAAATTACCATCATTATGCATTAACCTACGATGACATTTTTCAGGCAGTAGGTGTCTTAACTTCTCTGTTCTAGACTTGAATATGACAATATCCTTCAGCTACATTTAGCCAATAATTAAATGGTTTTGGAAAATACATTAATTAGAGCTGGAATTATAGCAATTGCTTGAAATCTCTAAAATACCTCTGAATATCACAAAACAGCCATGCCGCTGCAGAACCCACCCATCTCTTCTCCATAACAAAAATTCCTAACTGCATACATCTGCCTTCAACTCACCTTTCCTTAGTATTGGACATGCCTCTCCAAGAGGCTCAGATGTTAATTAATTGCTGGCACCAATACATTCTGCAACTCCATGTGGAAAACTCTGACACAACTTTGTCCTATGTAACCTCTCCAAAAATTCCTTTGAACATGATGGGATGCCTCAGCCTCCACAGCACACCTGTGCCACTTTTTTCATGATGGAGTTTCACCCCAGGAGCAAGAGGGCAGCCAGCAGCCTGCCACATTCGCTACAGAGGGCATGACAGCAGGTCATGGGGCTGTGTCACCCAGGCTGTGGGGCCTTGGGGCTTTCGTGCCATCCAGGCAGCAGGGCCACAAAGCTCTGTCACCCAGGCAGCAGGGCCACAGGGCTATGTCACCCAGGCTATCCGAGGTGGCCAGGAGTCCCCCAGTTCTGTCTGTGTAGCTGTTTTGTCAGTTATATTATAATATATAATACAATAAACAAAACTATAATAAACTTCAGTTTCATGTGAGAGTCGGAATAGTGGCAGCACTTTGAAATTAGGCACAATTTCCACACTTTGGCTTGTATAAGCACCTATTCACAGTAATTCAACGGCACACATCAGAGAGAGGACTGCATTTTAACACAGCTTTGCGCAAGGATTTTGCACAAATGACATCCAGTAAATTATTTTTATCAGAAGTGGATAGGCCTCTTTTGCTTTATTTCTGATACAAATGCAGACTGACATTTTGTTCATAACTAAACCACACCCCTCAAGATATTTCCAAGTTACTTCTTTCTGCAAAGATCCAGATAAGATCTCATTTCTGAGACTCTCGGCTGACACGGCTTTCTTACAAATCCCTCCTCCCTGAAAAGGGAAGCTAAAGCCTACTTTTCCTGTGCATCTCAAAGGGAAATGCAGTACCTTTTTGTCTGACTGTTTATCATTTCTTGCAAATACTCAAATCCATTTCCTTTGCAAAAGGTTTGTCTTCATATGACAGGCATACAAATAGGTTTTATTATAGTACTCTATTCACTGGTGCAGCTTAGCCTGGAGATAAAAAGGAATTCATTTTCTAGATTTTTCCCAAATGTCAGCTCTATATTATCAGAGTTCTTAACTCAAGAAGAATGGGCAAATGAAAAAAAAATATGAACCAATATATTATATCTGACTTCATGTTAGTGACCAAGAGCCTGAATTTACCCCCCAGTGAACTGAATCAAAGTAGAATCAGGATTGCAAGATTAGGCAGAAAAGCACCAAGTCATCTGAATTTCAATAATGGTAACTTAGACCCTGCAATCTTTTAAATATTAATGGCAAACTCTGCTCACTGACTTAACCATACTGCTGTGTATGCCCTAAAGGTGAGAAAAATTGGATTTTCTTTTCCCTCCTATTTTTTCCTTTGGCAGTCTTTCACATATATAGCCAAGATTTTTTTAAAAAAACAAAACCAAACCAAAAAATTACCTGTATCACACTAGGACACTTTTACCCCTGTAAAGCAAAGCAGGCTCTCATGACAGTGAAGAATCAGTATATAATAATCTCCTGATTGCTCTCTTCCCTATAGTTTTTTGCTGAGACTTGAAGGAAACCAGTCAGTGCAGGAGCCTCTTCAGACATGATTGCTGTAACTGCTCTGGCCACCCTGGCCATTACCTGTCAACGTGTCACTGGGTTTTGTAGGACTATTATTCAGCCCTATACACTTAGGACCAGATCCCAACTGATGGCTTCTTTCACGGAGGGTAACCATGATGGCCTCTCCCATCTCCCACCGGATATTCCTGTTATGGGAAACTTATCCCCACTTTCCAAATTTCTCCTCATAGAAGTTTGCCCACAGTTCAAGATACTTCTTCAAATTGTGCTGACTGGGAGGTATTCCAACAGTATGATTTGTGGCACCAGAGAGGTTTAGATGTGTCAGCAACTGCAGAGGTTGTGCTGATTATCAGAGATACATAGAAGATGGGTAGAAACCTTCACATAGTCAATCAAAGTCAAAGTAAATATGTTTAGAAACAGAGTAGCAAAAGTAAAGCAAAAAACCCACTTCCTGAGGATTCATACTGCCTGCTTCCCCCCCAGTGTCTCATCTTCAAGAGCTGGACTGAGGAAGGTAGAAGTGACTCCAGCTGCAGTGAAGGCACACCATGTAGCTCATGGCTCCAGGAGTGTGTTGATCCAGGCGTGGATTGGGCGATTCTGCAGGCTGGGCAGCTCACAGGTTCTGCTCTCAAAAGGAAGCATAACTCCTATCTTGTTAAACAACAGTATGCATTGCTGTCTTTCAGCTCAAAGGAGGTACAAAATGACACTCTCAGGAACCCCTTCTTTCATCTCACTACTGAGCTCCAGAGAAATTGCTTGAACTACAAATACAAGCTTAGTGTAAGTTTAATTGACTGTAATGGACATGATGTACGCAAGCCCTGGTCCTCATGGGGGACTTCAACCACCCCAACATCTGTTGGAAGGACAACACAGCAAGGCACAGGCAAGGCAGGGTGCTCCTGGAATGCACTGATGGTAACTTCCTTCTCCAAGTGGTAGAGAAGCCGATGAGGAGAGGTGCTATGCTGGACCTTGTTCTCACCAGCCAGGAGGTGCTAGCAGAGAACATGAAGCTCAAGCGCAGCCTTGGCTGCAGTGATCATGAAATGGGGGATCCTTAGGGCTGTGAGGAGGGTGCACAGCAATCTCACTACCCAGGACTTCAGGAGAGCAGACTTTGGCATCTTCAGAGATCTACTTGTTAGAGTACCATGGGATAAAGCCCTGGAGGGAAGAGGGGCCCAAGAAAGACCATTAATATTCAAGGATCACCTGCTCTAAGCCCAGGAGTGAACTTCCCAACAAAGAGGAAGGCAAAAATAACAGGAGGCCTATGCGGATGAGAAAGGGGTTCCTGGACAAAATTCAAACACAAAAAGAAAGCCTACAGAGGGTTGAAATAAGAACAGGTAACTTGGAAGGAATATAAAGAAATTGTCTGAGAAGTCAGGGATCAGGTTAGGACAACTAACCTGATATTATATATTGATTATATAATATACTATATTATATATATATAATATAACCTGATATATATAATATAACCTGTTTTTATATATATATATAAAACCTGATATTATATATTAATTATATATTTAATTCTATACCTGATAGAATTAAATTTGGCCAGGGATGTCAAGCTTCTACAGGTATGTTGGCAACAAAATAAAAACTAGGGGAAATGTCTGTCTTTTTTTCATGTTCAGTGAGCTAGAAGAAGTTTTATCAAATATTCTATGTTTTCTGACAAAGAATACACAGAAATTTGCATTAAAAATGCATTTTGTAGAGCTGTTTCTGTTGCCTTTTTTACTGTGTCATTAGAGCTAAAGTAATTTTGATTTTGTTGTGAGGAAGCAATGGAATTCTTGCAAGCTCTTTAAGCTCTTTGTGTCCTTTATCTTCTCTTTCCTCTAAGGATCAGAAATTAGGAAGCACTGCTCTCAGAGGCTCACAGGTATAGGTGGAAGCTGTCCCATACAGGCACTGTCCTGTTTTGTAAGATCCTGGTGACATGGTGGCCCTGGAAAGAGGGCAGGAGATGCCTCCACACACTTGGAGAGACAGATGACTAAACAGGCTGAAAGAACCTGAGAACATCTCTCAGGCCTGCGCCCAAGAAACCTGAAATCCAGGCAACCTGACACTCCGGGTCACACTGATGATCTTTGTTTTCTTTTAACTGTACTGAGTGTGGTGAATAAGACAGTGCTGCTGGCTAAGAGTAGCATTTTCTGCTGAGTCCCTTTCTTTTATAAACATCATCATTTGAGTCTGAAAAATGGAAATGCTTCAGACATATGGAAATGCTTCAGACATATGGCAATACTCCAGTAGAAGATTTCTATGCAAGCCTGTGAGTATAGCTGTGTGTGTACATACACATGGAGAAATGGGAGGGAGAGAAAGAGGCTTTTAAATATCTTCTCTATCATTCTCACTCTTTATAAAGTCTAATTTGTAAAGGATCATTGAACTATAACTCATTGCTATAACAAAGTTATGAAATTTTGATCTAGAAGAAGCTATCCCTGAATAGCTTCAAGACTAATTTGTGGCTTTTAAATTTTTACTGACCATTAAAAAAACAGGTTAAACTATTTTTTTTTCCCAGAAAGTTCCACCATTTTTATCAGCTCTACTTCTGAGTAANTGAAATAAGAACAGGTAACTTGGAAGGAATATAAAGAAATTGTCTGAGAAGTCAGGGATCAGGTTAGGACAACTAACCTGATATTATATATTGATTATATAATATACTATATTATATATATATAATATAACCTGATATATATAATATAACCTGTTTTTATATATATATATAAAACCTGATATTATATATTAATTATATATTTAATTCTATACCTGATAGAATTAAATTTGGCCAGGGATGTCAAGCTTCTACAGGTATGTTGGCAACAAAATAAAAACTAGGGGAAATGTCTGTCTTTTTTTCATGTTCAGTGAGCTAGAAGAAGTTTTATCAAATATTCTATGTTTTCTGACAAAGAATACACAGAAATTTGCATTAAAAATGCATTTTGTAGAGCTGTTTCTGTTGCCTTTTTTACTGTGTCATTAGAGCTAAAGTAATTTTGATTTTGTTGTGAGGAAGCAATGGAATTCTTGCAAGCTCTTTAAGCTCTTTGTGTCCTTTATCTTCTCTTTCCTCTAAGGATCAGAAATTAGGAAGCACTGCTCTCAGAGGCTCACAGGTATAGGTGGAAGCTGTCCCATACAGGCACTGTCCTGTTTTGCAAGATCCTGGTGACATGGTGGCCCTGGAAAGAGGGCAGGAGATGCCTCCACACACTTGGAGAGACAGATGACTAAACAGGCTGAAAGAACCTGAGAACATCTCTCAGGCCTGCGCCCAAGAAACCTGAAATCCAGGCAACCTGACACTCCGGGTCACACTGATGATCTTTGTTTTCTTTTAACTGTACTGAGTGTGGTGAATAAGACAGTGCTGCTGGCTAAGAGTAGCATTTTCTGCTGAGTCCCTTTCTTTTATAAACATCATCATTTGAGTCTGAAAAATGGAAATGCTTCAGACATATGGAAATGCTTCAGACATATGGCAATACTCCAGTAGAAGATTTCTATGCAAGCCTGTGAGTATAGCTGTGTGTGTACATACACATGGAGAAATGGGAGGGAGAGAAAGAGGCTTTTAAATATCTTCTCTATCATTGTCACTCTTTATAAAGTCTAATTTGTAAAGGATCATTGAACTATAACTCATTGCTATAACAAAGTTATGAAATTTTGATCTAGAAGAAGCTATCCCTGAATAGCTTCAAGACTAATTTGTGGCTTTTAAATTTTTACTGACCATTAAAAAAACAGGTTAAACTATTTTTTTTTCCCAGAAAGTTCCACCATTTTTATCAGCTCTACTTCTGAGTAAAGTAAATGTCTCCACTATTTATTCTTAAGGCAGTGTTTGTGATGAAAACATAAACATATGGACTTAGATTCTGCATTAAATGTAAAACTCCAGAAGTTAGGCATGATTTTGAAATCTCAGTGAACCCTATTAGGCATTTTATTCTGCCCTGAGCTGTGCACAAAACCCAAGTACTAACCTGAATTTTGCATTTCAGTAGATGACAGTATCTAAAAGTGTCTAACTCCCTGTTGTGAATCCATCCAGCTAAGGACAGAAAATTTATAAAAAGCCCTCATTGCATATGATACAATCTATTTGCCTCATAATTGTAGTCCTGGTTCTGTAAAGAGACCCCCAGCAGTTGCTAATTGCATCTAGAAACCTCATTACATTACACCAATTGGATTTTTAATTAGAAATGCAGATGGTAACTCATTTATTACTGTTGTAAGATCCAACTGGGAAAGAAATTTCAATTCGTTTTGGATGCATTCACCTTTTGGATGCTGGAAGAGAATGAGGAATGAGAATGGTAAAACTGTCTTTCAATAAAGGTGTATTATTGCACCAAGGCTGAAGGTCACAAGAAGTAAAAAGAAGCAGCATCTATGAAGCCAGTTTCAGAAAAATAAAGAGCCCTACAAAGAGCTCTGCCGGGATAGTCAGCTGGGAAGTTGAAAAGTGAAAAGCTAGCCAAAATGATTTTGTGGAGTTATTAATATCCCCTTCTCCATTCTTTTGAATGGAGAGAATGAAGGTGAGCATCTCAGCCTACAGCTGAAATTCACTTGTGCCTATATTCCTTTTCTCACTGTACAGAAAAGAAGACTGTAATGTCCTTCTTCACACTGACAGCACTACAGAGCCTGTTGAGTCTGTGGTGCTGTGAGCGGATGTGCCCAGTGCCAACCGATCCTGCTCCCGATCACGGCCATGGCAGGACCCAGCAGCCTCTTGATTACTCAACAGACAAGGTTAGAGTGTTGCACCTTCAGGGACTGGTGATGACAACCCAGACCGTCAATTTTCTGTTTGCCTTGTCCTTTCAGACTATAAATTCTTCAGGAAAGTGGCTTTCACTTTCTATGTGTTTCCTCAGCCTGGAACAAAGCAGACCTTGACGCAGAGCAAACAGACAGCGAGATCAACCACTACAGCATAGCTCTTCCCTCTGAAGGTGTAAGTGCTTCTCCCCTTATTTTTGTTCAGCTGAGGCTTCTCATTTCATTTGTTTTGTTTAGAATCATTTGCTCTGTTTCTTCCACTTGTATGCCATCAGGGAAAAGAAAAGTGTTGTTCTTTCACTGTAATGGAATCACTTGAAAATAAAATGCCATTAGCTGGTGTCAACCTGAAGAGGCAAGCGCTATCAGCACTTTGGATACTTGGTACAGCAGCTGAACTGCTTCCGTTACAGACACATCTGTGCGTGTGAGTCTCTGTCAAGTGGTCCTAATAATATGTCTTCTTGCCTGCAAATTGTGTGAGCACAGAGCTAGTCTCAGATCAGAAAAGAGTAACACAGCAACAAGTACACAGATTCTCTTAAAGTCTTCTGTTACCCTTCAGGAAAGTGCAACCTTTCCTCTTCTCACATTTTTTTCACAGTAGTGCTACAATTTCTACTGGCTACTGAGAGTTGAGTGTTTAAAAATAATTAAAAGCTTTTACTTCAATTTATAATGTGAATGATTACAGTTGTGCTTTCAGAACTACTTTTAATCTTTTACGAGTAAATGTCAGAGCCTGCTACACATTATTCTGGATAAGTGGATGGTTGTCATGCTTTCTTTCTATGAAACCAGAAAATTAAATACAGGCACCAGATAAGGAGCTAATCCTGCTAATCTCCTGGAGAGAGAATATTTTCTTTTCTCTCTGAGTAAGATGGGAACAGGAATAGCCTCGCTGGCTCCCAAAGAGCCATATCCTTTCGTTGTTAGTTAGGCATGCTACTTCACATCAGGAAAAGCTGAAAATGCCATATATAATTTAGCTTATTTGATGAATCCTTTTTAAGATCATGATGTTAGTTGCTTTAAAATGAGAAAATTTAAACCATCCATCCTGCCATTTTGTATTATATTTTTCCTGTTTTTTCCCCTAGTAATAAATAAATTAATAAATAAGTTGGAAATCCACTTGGTGTAAAGTTTCACTCCAGCATAGGTACTTGAGGTTTACTGAAAGCAGGCCTACTGATAAGATACTATTTTGCTGTTCTGATAGAAAAAAAAATGCTAAAAAAAGCCAAATTACTAACTTCTGGAACAAAGTCTGTTAGCATGAGCATGGCAGTCCTGCTAAATTTTGACAGCTGTATTCACCACAGTGTTTGTCAGTTGTACTTGAGGTGCTGCAGATCAAGGAGACCCTCTCCTATGTCCTTGGAGCTCAGAGGAAATCAAGGTAGTATCAAAGAGTATCAATTGCCATCCAGACCAGCTTCCCAAGGGGAAGAATGAGAGGCAAATGAAAAGCAGGAAGAAAGGAAACCGCAGCAAATGGAAGATTGCTCTTTGTTTCTATTGTATTTTCTATTTCTTTTGTAATGCACAGGGAGGACAGGGTACAATGGGATGATCAGGGCTGTGCACAGAAACAGGCTCTTCCCTGTAGGATCCCCACTCCTCTTCTCAGAAGTCACCAGGCAGTGAATGGCTCAGGAGAGCTCCAGGAGATGTGTCTGCTGTAGGGTGCATAAAGTTGAATGCTGCCTTGGAGAAGTGGGCTGGTGCAGCATTCTACTCATGGGCTTATAGATTGCATGATCCTCATTTTTGGATACCCAGCATGAAACTCCAGGAGGTGTAATGAAAAAAAACCAAGATAAAAAATTCCGCATTTAAAGAAATACATTTTAGAATCCTAACAAACATTGAACTGCATTTTTCTAAAGCTTCTGCCACTTGATAAACAAGCATGTTTACTAGCCTCTGTTGTGGGAACTATGCACCTTGGACCTAGGGCTGCATTAGCCAGTTAAGAAGAAAGCTATGGAGTGCAGATAAGTGAGTATTTTTACAGATTTGTCATGCCTGTTGCCTTGATTTCCCAAAAAGGCACCATTACAAATTACAGTGTTCCTCTACGTGCCTGTCACAAATATCATCCTGCATTAATGAAATCAATCCATCAGCTAATATCTGTCTTTCTCTCTGAACAGCTCAGCAAAAGCAAGAAAATATTAAGCACAGAGATTGCTATTGAGTACATAGATATTGAATGTGAATTGTTAGCATGTTGCTTTGGGACTGTATATCAGGGTAATTTTTGAGATGTAAAAAATCGTAGTGTAGTTTAAAAACTCACTGATGCACACCGACTTGAGTTACTTGCAATAAGTGGAGAAAGGGGCTTATCTCAGTTGCTACTGTACTATCCAGCTATAAAAACTGGAAAAATGTGAATTAATACCCTTTTGGTGTACCTACCTCCATATATACAAGGCACATAACTGCAGGTAGACAATTACATATGGTCTTTTTCTTTACAAGTTTCAGCATCAGAACAATTATTTTTAACTTTGAAGGCAAGGATCACCATGGAAACATAATGAGGTATGAGAGTGATCTGACTGATTGACAATGTTATAGCAAAACAAGATTGACATGAAAGGCAAAGATAAAATCCACACTTTCTAAGTCACAGTTTCTCTTGTAGCTGAATCCTTTGATTTCATTTTCCAGGCACTAATATTGCATGAGATTTTCTTGTCCTTATTCAAGAGGGACACATTGCAGAGGTCACATATTTTCTCTGACATGTTGTCAGTCACAGGGACAGTAAAAGCAATGAGGAATTTTCTGTTTTGGTAACAGAAGGATGAGACCCAGAAGAAAAGATTTATGTCTTTGTTAAGTGCAACCCTGCTACAAATCTGTGTACTAGTTTGATCTTATAGAATCATAGAATCATTAAGGTTGGAAAAGACCTCCAAGGTCATCAAGCCCAAACTTTGACTGAACACCACCATGCCAACAAAACTGTAGTAGTAAGTGCCAATTCCAGTCATTTATTGAACATTTCCAGAAATGATGACTCCACCACCTCCTTGAACAGTCTGTTCCAATGCTTAACCCTCCTTTCAGTGAAGAAATTTTTCCTGATGTCCAACCTGAATCTCCCCAGCACTGCTTGACACCATTTCCTCTTGTCCTGTCACTTCTCACCAGGGAAAAGAGACCAACCCAATCCCCTCCTGGATACAGCCTCCTTTCAGGGATTTGTAGAGAGTGATAAAGTCCCTCCCAGGCCTCCTCTTCTCCAGGCTAAACAATGAGAGCTCCCTCAGCTGCTCCTCACAGGGCTTGTGCTCCAGACCCTTCACCAGCTCCATTGCCTTCCTCTGGACACGCTCCAGCACCTCAATATCTTTCTTGTAGTGAGTCCAGAACTGGACACAGGATTTGAGGTGCAGCCTCACCAGTGCTGAGTACAGGAGAACAATCACTGCCCTGGTCCTGGTGGACACACTATTTCTGATCCAGGCCTGGATTTCACTGCTGGCTGCCTGGGCTCACTGCTGGCTAATCTTCTCAATACTAAAGCTAGATGAAGTGTTGCCCACATTTCTCTACGGAAAAACAGAAGGTACTTGTAACCTTCAAATGTTATGCAAATGCATTCTAGTTTTGTCAAATTTTTCAGTGCATGGGAAGGTCAAGAATGGAAAAAGTCCTGGCAGAATAGTTATTTCAGCTGCTCATTTGAAAATTAACTTCTGTTTTGGAACATCAAACCATTTCATTTTTGCTTATAATATACTCACAGCATTTAAAAAAAATATTCTCATCCATAGTGAATAAAATACTTCAACCCATCTGAAACTGTATTTTTCATTCCCTTGTCCACATTAAAAAATCCAACAACCTTTGACTACTTTAAATTTAGCCTGATCTGACTGCCTTGAACTAGAAATGTAAAGGAAAGAAGTAACTCTTTCCATTTCTTGAATTCATCATTTCAAGTGCAAACCTTCATTTTCTGCCCTTGCTGTAAGGTAAATTTATACATCTTATGAAAGAAAATTCTTCCAGTCTCACATAAGAGTTGTAGCTTAAGAAGACACCTTAATTTCTGTGAACAACTAAACAGGGGATGAATGCTATTAACCTGTCTGTGATCTGAAGTCTTGTAAAGAGGGTTGGTTTTGCCTGTTTGTTCTAAGCTGCCAGCTCAGCCCTGGCTTGCTTTGTCCCATGGCTCCCTCTAGCTCATGCCCTTTTGTTCAACCACTGACTCCCTCATTCACTGGCACTTAAAAAAAAGTCTCAAGTATATGAGCATATTTTTCTTCATTCCACAGTGTTTCCTTTTCTATTTATTTGTTGACCCAGTTTTACTCAATCCTCATTATTCTGGAAAATTTTTCAGCTCCCAAAGCAGCGGGTACATGCTAAGTCTTTAAACTGGCCGAGAGCTGCAGTTGGCATAGGCAGAAACAAAGTTCAGGAACTCAATTTTCAGTCCTTACTCTATGACTTTAGGCCAAAGAATCGAATGTAAAGCGGTCACAGGACAACAAAATAATCACTTTTAAGGCAGTTCAAGTATGACAGTGATGCAGATGTTAAAATAAGTCCTGACCACAAGGGTCCTTCATGACTGTTTCTGTTTTTCTCTTTAACACTAAGCAAAGAATAAACTCCCATTATCTCACTGAAAAGCCCACAGGGAACCAAGCCTGATGTTATACCAACTGCGGATATTTGGTGGCTTATTTCTGTGGTATGGAGACCTATGGGATAGTGCACATTCTTCCTGTAACAACGCCTTCATCTCATTCTTGGTGCCGAGTCCATCATCATGTGACTAATAGTGGAATGCCTTGTAGGAGAAAGGCCCGTGGCTGCTCTGTGTCTGATCCATGTCTGTTCTGTCAGGAAAGCCAGACAGAGTGCACCCTATGGACTTTGCAATGTGGCCTCTTGGGAGCTCAAGTGGCTTTTCTGCTCTCTTTGTAATTGCTGTGCCAAAGAAGAACCTAGAGTGGGAATCCTGGGGTAAATCTCTGAAGTGGTTCAATAGGAGCACAGCAGAAGGAGCTGCAGGGCTTCTACAAGGCACTCACACGACAATGGGAAAAGGAGAGATGAAATAAAAATAGAGGAAATAGAAATACCAAGACAAAAACAACTGTATAGTCAAAAAGTATCCTGTGAGAAGTATTTATTTACAGAAACTGGGGGCGAAGATTGGTCATAACCAGTAATGACTGGTCTGGTCATCAGGAAACACTGCAAGCTGCCAGCCACTGCAGTAAAAATATGTGGAGCAGCTTTGGGTGGGAAAGTCTTCTGGACATGTCACAACCCATGGGTCTCATGTCTCTTCTTCCCTAGACTTTCTACAAGCAAGTTTTTAAGGAACGGATTTTAAAATGCATAGGTACCTGTTACCCAAGAGCTTGGTGTTTAAATACACTTATGAGACCTGAGCTTTAGAGGCAGATATTTAAAGCTTTTCTGGCACCTAAAGACTTTCAACAGCACCAAGTTACTCAGTTGCCATCGAAATCAATGGGAGCTCTTGGCTTTTATCCTTAAAATGAGGAAAAAAGAGTGTAATGAACACAGTTGCTAGGGTAGCTAGAGATACTGAGTTCTCCCTTTTTGCATAGAAGCAGGCACACTCGATTACGTGTCTGTCCTGTTAATGCTCTCTGCCCTGTTAATAGCTGGCAGCTTTTCCTTTGCCCTTGGGGGCTTGTGACCTCATTGCTGGGGCAGAGGGTGCCAGGCACACACTTCTCCCCCTTCTTCAGCTCAGAGAGGCCAGATGTGCGATGCAGCAACCAGCCAGTAGCGAGTACCTGAGGTTATGTCAAAAACAGTGATGCCCCAGTTTATTCATATTTATTACTCATATTGGGAACTACTATCACTATAACAACATTCAGGGACTTGAGATTGTACTAGCTTTTTGTGTTCCCACTGGCTGGCGTCACCCATATTGATGCACAAATTAAAAGTAACCGATGGTTATTGAAAAGTCTCTTGGGAGGCATTTGGTGAATTGATTAAAGAAGGATTCTGAGGGTATTTCCTAGACATGTCCTCTGGGCATGAAATTTCCTTGCATTCACAATGGTAAAAAGTCATGAAGAGATTTCTTGCTACAGCTGTGCTGTGACCCCATAGGCTGGCATCTTCTCATATTCTGAACAGTGGTGCTACAGCTTGTTGAATTAAAATCTCACATAAGGTGTTTCCAACTGACATTTATGAACAACACTGTTTTAAAGACTTATGGGAAAAGATGAAAATTATTAGTATGAAGTTTGGTTGGAACCTGGCAATTGATATACACAAACCTGGCTCTTTCAGGAGCTTGCCTGCTGCCAGAATGAAAGAAGAAATGTGCGTTAGAGCTTCTAACACTCATTGATCACCCAAATCACAATTTCTCCTCAGGGAATATTTTCAGCCTGAAAACAGAATATCTGCTGAAAATGCCACACTGATATTAGCTCAGTACTGCACTGATTTATTCAGTAGGGTACTACAGAAAGCAAACGGCTATTATATTATGAATTAATTACATATCCTAAAGTGGATTATTGTTACTGTTGTGGTGGGTAAGAGTAATTACACAACTGTGTACACTACTGACTGTGACTATGTCCCGGTGTAATAGGCTACATATTTGTTCTGTTTCAAAAATCCTAGTATTTTTAGTGGAAATATCTAGTAACATCTCTAATGTTAAATGAGCAAGGGTTTTCAACTGAAGGAGGGTAGATTTACATTGGACACAAGGAAGAAAGCTTTAACAATGAGAGTGGTGGAACACTGGGACATGTTGCCCAGAGAAGTGTTCAAAGCCAGGCCGGATGGGCCTTTAAGCAACCTGGTCTGGTGAAAGGTGTCCCTGCTCATGGCAGGGGGTTGAAGATTGATGATCTTGAAAGGTCCCTTCCAACCCAAAACATTCTATCCCTCTATGATTGTAATGGATGAAGTTTCATTAGAAATAAGAGGAAAATAGAAATAATAGAAAAATAAGATAGAAATAGGAGGAAAATAGAAATAATAGAAATAAGAGGAAAAGCAAAAGAGCACTGACACTAGAAGTTAACTAAGAAAACAAGAGTGGAGCATGTGGAAGCCAGCAGTATCACTGGGACAGTATTCTTAGCAGGATATACATGACACAAAGTGATGCAAAAAGGTTTTGAATGTTTTCTCTTGCCATGGATATCAGAGTATTTAATTAAGCGACAGTGAATAAAATACGTGTAACTATCTAGATTGTCACTTCATGAATCAGTATCAACAGAGGAAATTGCTGCTGATCGTCAGGCAATTTCATCCTGCTTTAATGTACCTGGCTATACATAGCAGAAGTGTATTAACAAAAGAAGCCTCAGAGATGAATATTTGGATGAAACACCCAAACAGCTCATGCAACAAACAGTAATCACTTTTTCCTGACACAAGTACAACAACTTTAGCTCAATTCTGTCTTTAAGCTTATGTAAGAGGACAAATTGGATTGTGATCATGTACCTGAATTGGCAACACTGTGGCTTCAAACAATTTGTCTTGGGAGAAAGGGAAGTGTTGTGAAATTGACTTCCCTCCAATCCCACACTGCTTTCACTGGGAAGGAGTTAAGTTGAAAGTCCAGTGATCCAGCACACCGTCCAAACAGTTTGGTCCTGGCTTTACAGATATTCTCCCCATCTGGCACCTGACACCAAAAGATGTCAAAGAACTCTGATGGGTCATCCTGTTCTCTGAGCTACATCTCGCTGGTCACCTAGTTTGGAAAATCTTCTACGGAGGAGTAGTGAAAGGCATGTTCTTGATCTGACTGTTGTTCCTTCAGCAGCAGAGAAACAGCTATGCTGGGATATAGCAAGTATACCAAACTACAGCTCCTGATTGTTCCTACTCTATCTCTTAGTTCTGAATACAGATTTTCTCTCACTTTTTTATTCATACTCATCCCACCAAGACCTCACTGTGCAGCATTGCCTCTTTATTTTCCTCCCTTTGGCCCTGGCCAAACTATTCCTTCTCAAAAGCTTCATGGGAGATCCCAATGAATTAGTTGGAACTAGGCCCTTGTACTGCTGCATCACTAGTCAGAGCTTCTTGGGCACCTTCTGGGAATGGCTGGCATTGTTCAAAGTACTCTTCTTGCTGTCCCAGCTTCTGCATTTTTGACCCTTGGATCCTCTGCTCCTTTCATCTTTTAATGTCATTATTCATTCTTAGAATAATTTGGTGGTTTCCCTGCTCTCTTTTTCTCTAACCCCTCCCTTATGAAGAAAAGTTTGTATTTTGTTAGCAACATTGTAATGTTTATCTGTAAAAGGAAAAACCAGAAGAAACACCGTTCATAAACAAACGCTCAGATAGGAGTGAGAGCAGAGCAAACATATATGATACCTTCCCACCAACACTCTCCTCATTGGCAACACTTTTCAGCTCAGGGGACCTTCCTAACTCGTTTTTATGTCAATATTTAGAAACACACAGCTGGTCTCACTATCTTTCAAATATTTTTCAAGTCTTCCCTTGCACATAAAAAGACTTCTTGCATCAACAACATCCCTAGCAAGGAGTTCCACAGATCTGCATCTAGTTTTTGTGTGAACAGTCAGGTCCTATTACTTACTGTGAGCCTCCCATTAACTGCATTTTTATTCCCTATTTCTAGCATGTAAAGAGACAGTGAACAGTTAAAATGTTTTCTTTGTGGCAATTTGGTGATTTGTGGTGATTTGGCTTATTTATATTTTACCTGAAAGCTGTTATTTCTTCATAATGAAGTTTCAACAAAGTCAGTTGTTGCTTTTATGGGAGTTTTCTGTACCTTTGATTATATTTGTTGCCCTCCTCTTACCCTCTGCAGTCCTTGCAAGTCCTTTCTTTTGATGTGAACATTTGATTTACGTTTTCTTTACTACCATAAAGCACTGAACAGATGTTTACATGGAACTGTCAATCATAATTTCAAAATCTAGCTGCTCCTAAAAGCAAGGGTCAGCCTAGAGCCCCTGTATGAATTTAGAATTGCTTTCTTCTCCACGCAAATCACATTACACTTACGCATGCTGAACTTCATCCAGCCCTTTATTGCCCAGGTCCCTTGGGTTGTCATCTTTTTGCAGCTCACCAGGCTGTGCTCATCCTTAATATTTTGAATAACTGTGCATCATCAGCAACCTTTGTCACTTTGTTGTTGAATCCTTTCTCCAAATCATGTATGAACAAGTGGAACAGCACAGATTCCAGTCCAGATCTCTCTACTGATGACATCACTATGTCACAAATGATGGCCATTTATTAATCCCTTCCATCTCCTGTGTCTTGGCAAATTATCTATTCCATGACCTTCCCATTTATGCAAATGATCAAAAGTAGAGAGAAGGATTGGTGGAGTTAATTGGAAAAATATGTAACTCTTGCAGAAAAATACATGAGAAAGAGCAGGCTTTACGTACTCTCAGTCCAGAGAGTTGACTGTATCCTGGGCTGCGTCAGAAGAAGAGTGAGCAGCAAGTTGAGGGAGGTTATTCTTCCCATCTACTCCACTCCGGTGAGACCCCACCTGGAGTTCTGGGTCCAGCTCTGGGGTCCCCAGCACGGGAAGAACATGGATCTGTTGGAGTGAGTCCAGAGGAGGGCCAAAAAAATTATTGAAAGGCTGAGAGAGTGGTGGTTGTTCAGCCTGGAGAAGAGAAGGCTCCAGGGAGACCTTATTGCAGCCCTTCAATACTTCAAGGGGGCTTATATGAAAGATAGGGACAGACCTTTTAATAGGGCCTGTAGCAATAGAACAAGGGGAAATGGCTTCAGACCACAAGAGGGTATATTCAGACTAGATATAAGGCAGAATTCTTTTATAATGAGGGTAGTTATACCCTGGCATTGGTTGCCTGGAGAGGTTGTGGATGCCCTATCCCTGGAAACATTCAAGAACAAAGCTCTGAGCAACCTGATCTAGTTGAAGATGTCCTTGTTCTTTGCAAGGGGGTTGTACTAGAGGACCTTTAAAGATCCCTTCTGAGCCAATCTATTATTTTACAAGAAAGAAGTGGCTTTGAAAATTGCTGTTTGTCTTCTTTCACTTGACTATTTGAACACATAAACCAAAAATACCTTCTTTTTTCTAAACTGTTTGTATCAAATCCAGTTCAATTGGGAATAAAATGTTATAGTTTTGAGGATGTGGAGAGAAATTGAGTGCAACAAGGACAAGTTCTTTTCTATGAAGACTGTCTTAATCAACACTTACTTGAAAAACACTTACTTGAAAAAGGAAAATAAACAAGTAGACCAGAAAAGTCTCTATCTATTAAAGAAACAAGTACTTCTCAAAAGGTTCTTCCAATATTAAAATCTCTCCTCACAAGAGACATATGGAGACATTCATTTCCAAGACTGACACTGATGCACAGTGAGCAGCTAATACACAACAAAATGGGAAAAGACACATTTACCAAAAACGGACATCAAGGACAGTGTTTTTAAATCATAGTCCATAGAACCTGAAATCAAGCAGCAATTGAAGTTGTTCTTAAGTTGTTCTAGGACTACAGAAAAGCTCTCCTTGACTTCTATCACTACTATAGAAACAAACTTGAATGAGCTTGAATACAGTCCAAATGTAACAACTGTGAGTATAGCAAACCCATTTCAAACTGCTTCAGAACCATGCAACAAAATAAGGTTTTTTAAAAAAAATCTAAAAATTGTCCAAAAATGATAGGTGGAAAGACAGGTGTTTGAAATACTTGTGGCATGGCGAGTTACACACTTTTGCAGAGGTAAAATGATCCCCTCTGCCTGACAGGTTGTGTCTATACAGTCAAGCCTATTGCAATTATGTGTCCGGATTTTCATGAGTATTTAAATACACTCATAGTTCCTTCCTGTTCTGGATGAGATGTAATGTACAGTTCTGCTGAGGTTTTTCTCAGATCTCACGATAGTCTGACAAGGCTGTTGGAGTCGTGGCTATTTGAGACCTCCATTTCTCACTGGGATAAAGAGCTGTGACATCTGTTACAGAGAACTGCAACTCACACTGAAAGTCAAAGACTGAAGATGTGCAACCAAGCTTACGACAATAAATCCATGCTCTCATGACTTGTTATAAATCTAAAGTCTAGCGGCTCTCCACCCAAGTTTGGCGTACTCACAGATTGACTAAATATCAGTCCACTCTCTGTTAGCAACAGATATTTGAAGGTGAGAATAAAATAAGTATTTATCATTCAAAATCTCCCCAGACCAAAGTTAAAGAAACTCAAGTCACAGAAATCCAATTAAAAATGTATACAGAGATTTGCACTCACAGGCATCTCAAAAAAAAAGCAACTATTTTCCAAGTTTGATGTCTACATTAATTTCTTGGTATGCAGTCTAAACTTGTAACATACCAGAAGTTTTGTAGAATGTGTTTACAATCAATTATTTATATATTTAGTGGGAGTGTATTACTGCCAAAGGGTTGTGAGCTTCCAGGCAGTAGTACTACAAAGGAGGTTTTGTGTCTGCCTTCAGGAGGAGAGAACAATCTCAAAAGATTCACCTATCACCAGGATAAGCAAGAGAGAAGGAGTTTGATAAGTTCCCACAGTGTCTCTGCCTGAAATCATCAGGAACATTTATATCTGAATCCCAAAACCTGACTCCTAAAAGTATCAAGAATGAGGGCAGCAAAGAAAACAGGATTCAGAAGGTGGTGGGACTTCCTAGGAAAGCACAGCCCCATCCTGGTGCCCAGGATACCAGGCAAGGCTTACACTTCAAACTGAGGGTAACCCTAAGTGTATGCAGATGTTGCTCTCAACACTAAAGGCTCTCAACATTACACATGACAGCAGGCCAAAATCTCAGGAACTTAGGTAAGAGATGATGAGTAAAGAGTATTTAGTATAATTAAATTACATTGTTTTCTGCACCTCTGAACTTGTTTCCAATCTAAAGTCTAGCTAGCATATGTTATCTTTGCTGTACTATTGAGCTTGTCTAGCGCTCAAAGCAAGACGAATGAAAGAAATGCATCTCCCAGAAGGCAGTGGATCCAAATAAGTACGAATACACAGACTCCCTAGCCCAAACCATGAGAAATTCTGAGGAAGGAGGTTGTACTGAGAGTGCTTTCTGCCAGGTTGCACTGCCAAAAGCCATGCCTGTGGGAAGGCAGAAACTGGTGATTGTTATACATGGAAGAGACGCTGAGGGATGCTCCATGGCTCAAGGGTATCTCTAACTGCAGACTAGCACAAAACCTGGAAGTTGCCCCTAATCAACAAAATTGGAAATCCCTCTGGTACTGTTGATTGCAGAGCTTGCAAGGCTGTCAAGAAAAACCCCTTAGAGGTGCTTCTGGAAAGCAATATTGAGAAAAAATAAAGAAACTGGTGCTCAGCCAAGAAAAATAATTTCTCTACATCACAGAAACATAATTCAAAGCATGCTGTGAAAGAAATTCTGTCCAGAAGGCAAGTAAATATTAAGTTATGTATTAGAACAGTGTTATTATAGACTAAATAGCAAAGCTGATGTTTGAAAATTGAAAGAAGTGACAACCCCCTCCCATTTGCTTGCTTTTAAAATCAGAGATAGATTTGATAGAATCTGAAGGTATCAAAGAACTGTTTAACAATAGGAAATCTTTTCTAATCTAGCTGAAAAGATGCACATCTTAAAACAGAATTTGAATATTCTAGGCATGCACATGCTAATGAACAGATATGCAGACTCAGAAAGTCGAGATACGGTTTTCCAATTTAATCTTGCTGACTTGGAATGGCTCAGAGAAGGAAAAAGTTTTCTTTCATAACCATTACTTTGTATTTGCACAGAATAAACAGGTGCAATATTGACATGACAAACTAGAAAGCAGGTGTTTTAATTAAAACAGCTGTAGAAAGGATCATTTGCAATGTCTCAACAACCACAATTAACTGAACTCTGTGTCTCATTCTTGATGGAGCTCATTTAGAAGGTATCAGAACATTTAGAAAATGCTGTGAGTCAATTGTTTTATATCTCCTACCTTGTAGGGTTGCTGCAGAATATTCATTCTGCCTCCAATATAGCTTAAGTCAACATTAGAAAGTCCCCTGCACTGTAGCCATAGAGTTAATTGTCTTGATTCACATCCAGGAGTTATTTATTATGCAAAAATCTGAACATTAAGAAGACCTCCCTGTGGCGGGTAGGTGGTGTATAGCTTTGTGAAGGCTCCCTCCCCACAGAGGAAAGTCACCCTCAAGGTGTGGGTCCATGGAGGCATTCTACCCCCATGTCCAGGATGCAGTCCACAAACCAGCGTGATCTTCATAGCCTGTGGGTCTGGAAGGTCCCTCAATGATGGTTCTGTGTTGGGCTGTTTAGGATTTCTCTATGGCTGCAGCAAAAGGGGGAGAGAATAATCTAGTTCTGAGGACCTCACAAAGAACTGTGGCTCCTCCTTACACTCCAAGCATGGCTAATAGTGGTGTGGGGACATGGACTTCTGCCTGCCAAGAAACACAAGCAAAGAAGATATTTTAGAAAGACCTACAATAAAAAGAAAAATTATCATTATTCTAATGCTTTGTTACAAAAAGTGGAGTTTCTCCAACTGTATTTTTGCTCAAAGTATTCGCTGTTTCAGTTGGTCCCAATTCAACTTGTAGTAAACAGAATCCCATGCCACAAAACCACCATCACAATGGCAATTCCAGTACAGACAAATTACCATGAAGACTGAAACAGTAACACTTTCTGAACATTGCACTTCTATTAAATAGCTAATTCTGACAACACTGCATGACAGCAAAATGGTCATGGAAAGACAGTCTGTAAGATTTAAAAACTATCCCTGCTGAGAATTGAGACTATGAGTTCACAGTGATGAATGGGGACACTTTCCCTAGAGATGCTGTGGTGGTTCAGCCATGAACTCTCCTACTATGCCACCTCTTAGGGACTCTCATCTCTGATGCAAGGAAAGGCGAGCTCTCAGTGAAGCAGCAGATGAACTCGTTGTTCACAAGATGATGCGTAATAAATATGATGTCACTAAACTGACATTCAATTTTTTATTTTACTGAATGTCTCAGGGTAGCAGTGGCAGCAATCAGCAACTATTACCCAGGCTGGGGATTCATGCAGGGAGTGAGGTGGTGTGGGTAGAGACAGCACCATCGTAGCTGCCCCAAAGGCAGTCACCCTTACTGCAAAGCAAACAAGGCTTTCATAGCTGGCTCTAATGCTCATCAGGTGAGAATTAATACTAGGAAAGGTTATCATCTGCCAGCTTAGCCATTCTGGTGGGATGAGGGGTGCCACTGCTTGGGAGGTTATTCTTGTAAGGTGACCATCAGGGATTCAACTTTCCCCACACTTCCAGTAGAAGGCCAACTGGGAATAGAAACCTCATGATCACCACGCCATGCTCTGCAGTCCTTTTTGTGAATTAAAGCTTCTAGCAATCATGTAGCATGCTGTAGCCAACTAGGATCTGATTTTTCTGACACAGCTATGACCTGCATTCCCCAGTGGTTTCAGCTGTCCTTTAGGCTGATTACATATTCTTCCTACAAGAAAGGGGTATTAAAACTAAATTAAAATATTTGGACATGGAAAATTTTTCTTTAAAACATAAAAAACACACTATATTTTTCTGTTGAAAAAGCAGTAACATTCGGCTCTAGGCCTTGTTATCCTGACTATTCAATTTTTTCACAAAAAAAATGAAGCTCTCTGTGGGGTAAGTTCTCTGCACTTTATAACCAGATCTGATTATCTGATGCCTGCCTTTTCCAAAAATGTAGTATATTCTTTAAATCCTTTTTTCCCATAAGTATTTCTGTTGCACTTTATATTATTTTCCTTTTGGCTACTTTTTCACTATTGAGTTCTCAGCACCATGACGCTCATCTTGTTCTCATTCCAGTGCTGAGGTCCTTATCAGAAACTTCCATAAGAAGAGCCTTTTATATAGCTCAAACATTTGTTACCCACTGAATCCCACTGTTCTGCTTTTTTTCAAGCCAGTGCTGCCTCATTATCCCTTTCAGCTGTACAGTCTCCAAGGCTCTCCCTCCTACTAGAACAGAGCCTCCTAAATTACTCCACCTTCCTAAATCAAATTGTGTGGTTTGCCTCCTGTTTTTCCATCATGGATATTGGTTAACAATCACCAGCACGTGAAGTGACATACAAACCAGAAACAAGCACACTCTCAGTGTAAGGCTGTAATCTTACAGAAATGTTGGTATTTATCATTTGGTAATGAGCTTGTGTCTTAAATTGAATGAGACCATTCATGTGTATAAGGTTGCTTCCCCATGCAAGAGTTTGCAAGATTCTGGCCTAAATAAAGGAAATAAATATTCAGATTATTTGCAGCAGAACCACAACATGACCATTTGCTTAAGCCAATTCTTTCTCCTCCCATATTTCTTCCTGCCCCATCTGCCAGCATCTCATTACACCTACTCTGAACTCCTTTCTTCCTGTGCAGGTTGGCTTACAAGTTCTGTGGGACCTCTACGACTTATTCAGGTGCATATCCAGGACACAGGGAAACACTTTCTGCAGTTTGGAGGCACGTTCCCTTTTTTGTCCTCCAAAATGCTTGAGAACTTTCTGAACACTGTATAAATAGTGACAAAGAGACAAGACCAGGACACAGACCATACAAGCTCCATATATTTTCAAAGCATATATGCATCAGCTCAGTATACTCTAAAGGATATACTCTAAAGGATCCTTAATACACATTAAGGATATGCATAAGCAATATGTTTTGAGTGTATCTGTTTTTTCATTTTGTCTGTTTCTCTGAAATTTTCCTCCCAAAAATGCTGCTCAAGAAGGTGAAATAAGATCTTATTTATTCCCCATTATAATTGGAGAAACTTAATTTGAAATTGCAGATCTGTGAGATACACCAGAAACCACTTATATGATCAAGCTGCACCTTATGATGCCAACTTCCTTAGCCTTTAGATATTTACTTTGCTTCATCTGCATATCTGACATTATTAGAAGAAACTTCTTTGTTTAAGAATTGTGCACTAAATTACATTGTCCAGATAGCAACCACAGGCAATGTATATTGGTAACACCATCCAGTGAATGATCAACCATGCGCAGAAAAGATATTCAGGGTAGACAGGCTGAAAGGGTTGGGGTTGTTCATCCCATAGAAGAGAAAACCTAGGGAAAATTTATTGCGGCCCTCAATACTTGAAGGGGGCTTATAAGAGAGATGGGGACAAGCTGTTTAACAGGGCCTGAAGTGATAGGACAAAGCGTAATGGTGTTACACTAAAAGAGGTTAGATTCAGACTAGATATATAGAAGAATTTTTTTATGAAGAGGGTGGTGAGACACTGGCACAGGTTGCCCAGGCAGGTGGTAGATGCCCCATCCCAGACAACATTTAAGGCCATTGATCTAGTTGAAGTTGTCCCTGCTCATTGCAGGGGATTGGACTACATTACCTTTAGAGGTTACTCCTAACCAAAACCATTTTATGCTTCCATTCTATGAAAATGAGAGAGGGAAACAGAGAGTATTGTGTTCATGTGCATGTGTGTGTATGTGTACTTCAGAACTTCAAATAAATAATATGATTCAAAAGGTAAATCATTAAATAAAATGTCTTCAAGTGCACCATTTTTTTAAATGCAGACTAAGCATTCTCTCACTGAGAGAAGAAGAGCTCAGTACAAGGATCTTTTAAAGCACCCTTGACACAGTTGTCCTTGTCACAGTGTTTCTTTTATCCTGAACTTCCCTGCATGTAAAGCAAAACATCTGCTTATGGATGTTTCATCAGTGATGACACCTATAACTATTGGCAATTACTCTTTTCCCAGTCCATAACTGTTTGGCATTTATTTTAAAGGTGACAACCTTAGAAAAGACAAAAATGACTGATCTTTTGAGCAGGCTCCAAATGTCAAATTGTGAAAGATGTTGTTTTATCATCAACATATGGCATCTGTCTGGGCTCCTTAAGGAAGTCTGTAGCTGGAAAATAAATGTTCTCTAAGCAGGATCTTTGTGTCTCCAGCTTTTAGGCAGCCTTGACTGAAACACCATTCTGAACATTATTTACCTTCAACTTAATTTGATCCTCAGGAATTTACACATAGTTTAAAGTTTCAGAATAAATTTCTCAACCAACTCCTCATTAAATTTACTTGAAGGGTTCTTTTATGATTAAAACAAGCTGGTTCCCAGAAGACTGTATCTGCGCAAATGTACACATTAGTCTTTAAGACTGCCCACATCCTGGTACTGTGGTTGCTTGTGCTTTTTAATGAAGAGTGAACTCCACAATATATTTGCTGTGCCGGGAATTAGGTATTTTCAGTATGCTACCAGATAAGGAATTTATTTGAGCCTTTATTAGGGCCATCTTAATTTGCATTCTACGTTTCATCAAACAAAAAACCCAATCTTTTTCCTGAAGAAATGATAGTTTTAGTTGTTAATGAAACAGGGGCAGAAGAGTAGCTGAACTGTGCAGTGATGGATGCTATGGCAACTAGAGCAGGTATGAAAAATGCTTTCAAGCAGAGTATTTAAGTTAGAAAAATTATAACAATAGAAAGCTAATTAGTAATTTAAGTAGACACCTTTGACTCCAGAAGTGAAGGGCTCTGGAATGCTAGCAGCTGATATTGCTACAGTTTATGCGAAAAGTGCTTTCAATTTGTTGTTGGTAAGCTCACTGCAACTCAAGGTATACAAAATTAAATTCATGCAAGTTTTTTGCCAGTTTCTTCCAGGGTAAATTCAGACTTCTGTAGCAAAAACGTCTGCCAGGAAAAGAGGCTGTGGCAGTGGAAAGAAGCAACCAGCTGGCCACAGCCACACCATCCTCTGTGAGCCAACTAGTGAATAAAGCTGGCACTGCTTTCAGGGAAGAGCCATGGGCATGAAAGTTGAGAAATGGTGACTTAAATGTGTTCATCTAGTGAATGTAGCCTCGACATTTTCTAACTTAAAAATACATCTCTAGCTTTGGAAAGTCAAATTTTGTGTAGCAATACAGTTCATTCACCTTCTATGTCTTCTCCAAGCCCAAGTGACCAGTTAGACTGGGGGAAACTAGGCCTCAGCCCCCTTTATATGACATGGCCTCTCGTGGCTTTTTCAGAAGCATTTGCTTTCTTCTGGAGAAACATATAACCCCTCTATACCTTCTGTGACACACATGCACTTGCATTTTTTGATTCCTTTGGTGCTTGATTTTCAACACGTGTTGGGCAGTTATCCTGAGCTGATGTCCAGTTCAGGCTTCTTCCAAATAATACAAATCTTTCTTCTCCTCTGGAGAATAAGGGTATATGAGTCAGTATTATTATCATCATTTTTTCATATTCCTGTGAAAGAAAGTGAAGATCAAAAAACAAAAGACAAGGAAAAAGTAAATTCTACTGTTTTATGGCAGAAACCCACAACATTACTTCCTAGGCCATAAGTGTCACATCTACAGGCACACTGTGCTTTTGATCTGTGTGTGTCCATCAAAGCCTCACACACTGAGTGAGGCATGGAGACAGCAGCTCCTCTCTGCATAGACCCTGCCACCAGCACACACAAACACAAACACACACACATTTCTAGATTTCTTAGAAATAGATTGATAGATTTTAATGGCTTGGTTGAGTTACTAGAAATGCCCCCAGAAGGGCCAGGGGTTTTTTGCATGATGGCATACTCCATTCTCACTGCAGTTCAAGGTATAACTTGAACAGCTGCTTAGCAATTTGCAAAATCAGGCTGCTTTGGCATTTGAGAAGCTGAAGGTTGGCTACAGATAATGAAAGTGCCCAGAAAGCAAAGGGTTAGTCAGGGAAACATCTGAGAAACAGCTCCACTTCCCATTCATGTCAAATGATGAGGGACTGGGATGCTACTTTTAACAGAAAACCTTTAAAAATTCAAGAAATTCTGCTAATCCTGACTCCTTTCCTGAACTGCCGGGATGCAGGATGCAGCGCCATGAGAATGCAGGGTCCAATGCTGTCTCTGAGATGAAAAGTTGCCCTGGAACCTGTCATGAGGGGAAGCTTGGGGAAGAGCTACCTGGGTGACTCTGGGCATTGCCAGGTCCAGCACAGCTCACTGTGCCCAGGCTGCTCAGCCGAACTGGCTTCAGTGTCTATAGCACACTCAGCAGCACCTACAAAAGCAGGCATGCGAGATAGATGCTGCCATCCTGAATGCCCCTAGGGCTTCACATGGCAAGGGGCCAGCCAAGTACCCCCAGCATGTGTAGTCTATGGATGTAGATAACCATGCAGACAGCTCACATAAAAAGGAGAGCTGGTTGCTATCCCCTAGCCTAAGTAATCTGCATCTACAGTGAAATGGGAGGAATCAATCAGCAAATCACGGAATGTCTTTTTGCGTTTGCTCCAAGGCCCTAAGACCACTCTTATCGCTCCCAGATTACAGTGAGTTGTTTCTCAGTGATCCTGCAATTTTATTGTAATCACATTCCATGACATGCACAACCCAGAGCAGGTCAGCCTTACGCAGACGTTTGCTATGCTAGCTGAAATATTTTCTTGTTCACATCAAAGTCACAAGGAACTGTTCTATAGTCAACATCTCAACAACAAATCACTGGAGTGTTTTTGCAGAGTCCATGTAACTGCATCAAATTTGGCCTAATATAAAAGACCATGGAACAGAGACAGGTTTCTACAAACATCACAAGCCCCTATAAATTAGATGTTGACCTTTTGGTTTCACAACTTCAGGGACTGTTTTTTCTAAAGTAGCCTCAGCAGCTACTTTCTTTCTGAATAAAATAAATGTTGGTTTAGTTCTGCTCCCAGGGGCTGCACACTGTGAAGGTGGTAACAGCTAGTTCACATGACAGTGAATGAAGCTGAATAATTAAAATGGCCTCCCCGTTAAGAAAATGTAGGTGAGAGATGAAAAAACAACTCTTGATCATGTCCTGCACAGGAAATACACAAGAATTCAGTAAATTGATCCTGGTTTCTTAAAACAGCAACTTGATTTTTAGCAGCAAATGGCTTTAAACCAGCCTTTCAATTTATGTTTGCAGTGGCTAAAGAGCATAGAATGAAGGCCAACTGAGAACCTTTGCTTTTCTCTTGCCTCATTGCTGTTTTACCACTGCAGCTGCACAGAGCAAGTCTGTCTCACGGTGCTGAGAAAATGCTGCTTGAGAGTTTTGGTTTGCTTGGGAACTACCCTGATGATCTGACTTCTTTTGCAGTTCAGGCTGAAGCAGAAGACCCTGAGTATATTGCACTGGTTCTCAGAACCCCTACACAGACACATGCTTCCCACCAGATTAAATGAGAGCCTAAACAAAACCAGAACCATACATAGGAGGTCAGACTCAGGCTGGGAGACATCACAAATGATGGTTAGGGAGAGCCATTAGGCAAATTCAACTTACAGCATGGGTGGGGCCTCTCCAGCTGCACAAAACTGCATCCCACCTTTCTGTCCTTCTCCCCACATGCTGAAGTTTGTGGTCACAAGTCGATGCTACCCTGGAGTATCTGTGAACCTATTACCATGCTCCAGCACTTAAAGGGACAGAAATGATGACTTACTTCCAAGAGCAGTGAGGCCATAAAAAAACAGACTGGTGCACCGATATAGCCAGATGACCACTTCTTTCCTCCTGAAAACAGGTATTGACACGTAGGACAGCATAGTCTCTCACAAGTCATGGTGACACTTGAGTTCCGCACCTCCTGTGGTTCACATCTCTGGATTGCTAAGCACTGTTATTGAATCCATCTGTCACACCATAACATTGTACTGGAAAGAGTGGCAAACAGCCAAGGAACTTTTCCAGAGCTGTAACACAAGATATTCAGGAGTTCCAGTAAGAATCCCCTAACCCTCATCTAACTGAAACGTATGAAACCAATATAAAACACATAGGACTCAAAATAAACCCAAAATGTGAAGCTGCAATTTGCTTGGGTTTGTTTTTATCAGCTCACTATACTGATCCCCTCTTCATTTTGCTTTTTTTTTTCCTATATGGAGCCGCAGATGCTTTATGAGTATGTGTCTGAGACACCTTGAGGCAAGGCAAAATATTTGCCTCCAACCTTGCTGAAATGGAACCTGAAGTTTGCTTCAGGGTGTTTTTGTAAGCATCAGCCTATGGTCATGAAAATCTGGCCAATGTTCTGCTGGGTGTATTTTTGTACTCTCAGATCTCTCCTCTGGTCCATGGAGTGTGATGCCATGGGTTAATGGGCAGTGACAGAGCTTGGAGCCAGAGGCACAATTGTTGTATTAACAAATTGACACAAGCATAATGCCACATTGACATGTCTCTCTTGCTCTCAGCACCCAAAAAAGTACCTTTTCATAGCTTTGTTCTGTGCTGTGGAGATAGAAAAGTTTGTTTGGCATCTTAGGAAAACAATGTTCCTCTTTTCCAGCAACAGCTCCTTATTTTCTTTTTCTGCTCTTCCTAGGTTGAGTTTTTTTCTTCACAAGATGATTTAGATGTAAAATACCTTTTATGTAGATGAGAGGGGTTTAGTTGTGCAATAACACAGTGCTCCATTCCTTACTCAGGTCCGTTCTCCAGTAACAACTGTGGGAGGGCTGCATGTGCACTGACTGTTGGATTGGCCCCACAGCTCATGCCTTACAAAAGGATCTGTTCTGCAGGGTTTACTGCCTGATACTGGCTGCTCTGCAGCCAACAGAAAAAGTAGAAAACTCCAGAACAAGCTCCATTCCTAAAGGAATCCCAGTAGATTTGCATGAAACAAAGTTGGCTTATAGGATGTTGTAAAATCCATGAAATGAATGGCTGCTGTTTCTGTAGAAATATTTCATCAATAATGATACACGAGAAACATAAGCACCTCAATTTCTTTAGACTGCGTAATATGGGGGGCTCAACTTCTTTTGAAAAAACTTCTATTGATCAGTATACTTAATGCACAGTAGGGAGAGGTTCAGTACTTGCTTTCCAAATCTTAATACCTTTAAATGAACTCTATCATTTGATTAAGATACTGAAGTATTTTCTTAAAGGGAGAAACAATATCTTTGTGGTACCAAAAAAAGAGTTCTACTTATTTTTTTATTAAATTTAATATTGGTGAATCTCTCAGATTAAAGTACTGTTGATACCATAAATACCACGTGGTCCTCTAGCATGCCAGTTCTTCATGCTCCTGTGCCTCAGGAACTGTCTGTATTTGTCAGTTTTTTTCATTAATTTGTCAAAAATGTTTTTATTTTTAGTCTTAATGAAGTCTCTTAAGAAAAAATCTTTCTCAGAGTGGTAGTTAATTTGATCTTTTACCTTAAGCCAATGTTTTTCATTTCATTTTCTAAGCAAATAAGAGGTCAATTAACACTTATAAAATAATGAAGTGGTCTCCATGTGTCTTCCTTGAAATCTCTACATTATCTTTGGATGTGATTATGTAGGAACATTGCTAATTTTATTTGCAGCTCTTTATCACCATATTTGAAATGTTCCTTAAGATACACCTTGAATTCTCATGTTTGGGAAATAATACTCTATTTCAGCTCTAAAGTATAATACAAGTAGACTACCACACAAATTACAGTATTAATAAGTTCTAGCTACAAACTGGTTTATTCACAAATGCCTTTCTCATGTTTACATTCCAATACTGGAATATTATTCCAATTTTATTATCCATCAGAATTCCATTACCATACACTTTGAAAAATACTACTTCCTAATTAAAAAATCCCAACCTTGAAAGCTGAAATTAGTTTGTATTTTCTCTATTTTTCTACCCCAAATCTCAATATTCAAATTTAAATATTCCCTAAAAAGAACAGCCACATGCTCCTTTAGCAATAAGGGCAGATTTATAAGACAGACTCCCTCAGGTGCCTCTGCTATTTACATTGCAGTTGATTCAAGTCTTGATTGCCGAAGCTTGGAGGAAAGATAACTGCTCTATGAAGGAAAAAACGTTTTCTTGCTTATCCTTTCTTATAGGTTCTTTAAAGAACTCCTCCATCTGTCAGGACAAGATGCCTACCTTTGGACTGACCAGTTCTTTATATTTATATTTATAGGTGATGTATAATCCTGGTGTCAATAATTTGGTGCCAGTAGAGGGTAATCATTGACTGCTTCACTTTCCTGTGCAAGGCTGACTACTTTGGTGGTATTACTAAACAGAGTCTCTCCAAAGTTCTTTCAGTTTTATGTTTGTGTGCTGTTCCTGCTTTGACATATTAAATCTCTGACATCACCAGGGTTTCTATCCAACACAATCGTTTTGCTGAAAACAGAGGCCTGGAACTTATATTTGGATTGTGCATGGCTCACTGGATTACTTCAACTGTTGCAGAAATAGTTTATGTATACAACAAGCAAATGTTTTTAATGAGAAACTGGAATAAAATCAATATTGTAGAAGGAATTTGAGAATGTTCATCATGTTGTCTGTCAGCAGTCTCATTTTCTTTAATTCCTTTATTAAAACCAGCTCTTAGTAGTTCATTATATGACATAATTTAGGTTAAAACATAACCCGCATTTATCCTGTGGCCAAAGAGTCTTCAGGGGTAGCAGAAATTGTATAACTCTACTTTGGAGAGAGAGGAGCAGAAGAACAGTGAGATAGGGTAGAGAAATCCACAGTTTCCTTCCTAATCCTATAGCCTTGTCACATGAAGGCATTTTCTACGTAAGCACATGCTCTGACGGTGCAGTAAATGAGTACACAGCTGCCCTTCAAGAAGGAGGGCAAAGGTTAAATCTTAGCAGTTTCCCCCACCGAAGCTCTATACTTTCAATTCTTAAGATTAGATGGATTTCATCCTCAGGTGATGACTAGCACTTCATGAGTTCATTCTCTGCCATCTGGGAATATAAATCCTTTCACATTGGCATTTGAGTAGCTTTTCAGTGCTTTACATCTTTTAAGCACTTGAGAACTAATCCCATCCTCTATATGCAGTTTTGTGAGCTGGATTTTTTCAGGTGGTGGGAGAGGAAGAATCTCTCTTCCTGGCAGGATGGAGCACCCTGCTGGCCAGTCTTTACTCCCTGGTAGGAAGGTGAAGCAAAGATTTCTTGCAACTTTGGTCTCTAACAGTTCTGCCATTCCCATTACCCTGAAGCAACTACACTCTGTGTTTGAACCAGAAGGAAACTTCTCTTAAGCACACATCCCAAGTCTGGCCAGACTGCCAATCACTGACTGGATTTTTAATGCTGCCATGTCTCCAAATGTGGTTTCAACTGTTTTCTTCAGGGCAGCATTGGGCTATTTGTTCTGAGTGCTGACTGGCAAGCATCAAATGCTCAAGCAAACAAGTTCTGAGTTCTAATACAATCATGTACTGTCTGAAGTCAACCACTCTAGGAAGCTTTGGGCAGTCAGAGAAATAAAAAGAACATTTGGAGATAGGCCTAAAGACATTTTGGGTGTAGTTGGTGACAAATCAGATATTGTTAGACTCACTTTAGACCAAGTATGTCTTTGCTGGCTTCTGGTCTTCTGCTCCAGGTCCCATGGAGATATGCCATCATGACACTAACAACTACCAGGAGGACAGCTGGGGTCAGGAGGTGGTGACAAAAGAGAAAGGGATGCTTTTAAGCTGGAAATAAAACCAAAGACCAGGAAACAAGAAATATCAGAAGAGTAGGAAGCTACTACATTATTTTTTTCATCAAACAAAGAGAGGAGCAAGAGAAGGAAAATCTGGCAAACCTCAGGCAAGAAACTGAGAAACTGTTCTCTCCTCTTGAAATAATTTTGAGCAGAAGAATATGATCCTCAAAGGCCAAGGAAGAAACCTGGTAGTTTGGGGAAGTGCAAAGATGGTTTAATAGGTATTAAGTCCCAACTAATCTGGGGATGGTTTTTTCCCAGGAACAAAAGCAATGCTCCCCCACAGTCCCAGCTGGGCTGAGCCCTGCCTTAGTGCAGCTGACAACTGAGCCCTTAATATTGTTTCTCTGGGTAAATGGATGACAGCCATGTATCACCCTTCCCTTGGTGACTCTTACTTCTGGCACCATTTGTTTCCATTTCATTTTAAGGTCAGTATGAATTGTCTTGGGCAAAAATTACTTAATAATGAAATTAATAAAATGAAATAATGTTAAAGTAATACTATAAACTTATCTTTTGGAAATCTGAAAAGCAAGGGAAGCTTTAGACCAGATTATCCAACAATTACTTTTTATAAATATACCTAAGCCATTTCTCAGTGTAAACTTGCAGATTGCACAAGCACTTAGCAGTGCTTTGTAGGCTGCAGATTCTTATCTTTCAAAAAACTTAGCTGCATGAAACTCTCCGTTTAAAGACTTTGATATAACTGATTACTTTAATATAATTTTCTACCAAAATGTTCCACGGTACACTGTGCCCTGAGATAGCATCTGAAAGCAGTTGGTTGGGAGAGGTGTAGGAAGATCAGGATTCATGACTATGGCAACTGAAAAAAATGGGAACCCAAAGGCATAATAAAAATGATTCCCCGCAATAGGAAGTTCTGTTTGCTCTTTGAAACTGAGAGCAATAGAAGAAAACCAATATTTGGTATCTCACCGATTGGAACAGGGAGGGCATTTCACACTCTGACAAGAGAAAGCAAATATGTGAATCGGCCTGCAAGAGAGAAGCATGAGGAAGAGAGGAGGGGAGGGGAAGAAGGGAGAAAGGGGAAAGGGAGAGGAGGGGAGGGGAAAGGGAGAGGAGAGTATCCCCAAAAAAATTTATTCTTTAGGAGTACATGGATTTCCTAGCCAGACATGACAAATCACATCATAGGCCATGAAGTAACTAGCCCACAGCATCATAAGGAGGAAATGAAGGCAGAAGAAGATTGGGGAACACATCTCTTGCAGTAAAAGAGCATGGCAGCACTTCAGTCAAGACTAAGAACTGGGCCTGGAAGGCATTAACAAATGGATACTATAGGAAATTATTTTCCAGAGTGTTGCACATTGAGCAGAATCTTATGTCTGTATTAAAACGTGCAAAAAGTGCTGTCATTTTGCACAGATGACTACCTGAGGAGCAAAGGCCAGGTCTTTCATCTCAACAGTCACAGGCAGGATCAGAAGAAATCTGGTGATCTTCTACTAGTGTCATGCTACAAATTTGTTCTTCCACAGAAGAGGATTAAGTACATTCTGACAATTAACTTCTATCCTTCTCATAATAAGCAGTGAAAAACTATTTTAACTAAGCCCAGCAGTAAATCAAAGATGTGTGTACACAGAGTAAAATTGCTTCTTTCCTTTTTTACAGTTACAAAAAGACCATCTGATTCCAATAATAATCAGCCACTCCACATGATTCCCATTAGCTCTGTCCATGGAACACCTGAACAAAAGCCAAAGGAACTTGGACATGTTCCTCATTCTGCCTTTTCATTATTTTTTTCATCTAAACATCTGTTTTCCCATGTTGACGTATGAGCTCATAATTTGCAGAACAAAGACAACCCATGCCTTCATGCAGCAGTGTGTTTATGTAAGTAGCACTGGGTTTTTCTGACTATTTCTCCATATCAGTTCCACTCTTTAGTCTGTTGTCCACAGTCACTGCCACATTGCAAGGAACGAGCAAGAGGCACTGAATGCTTCTTTAGTGGGGAAAGTTTTTCAATAAATAACCAGAAACTAAGGCATAATTTAATGAGGGATATTGGTTAAATATAGCTTTATAAGGAAAACATGATGGTGATTACTTCATGAATAGCAATGCTATGACCACTATCACAGATCATGTCTATTTAGCCGCACAACACCATAGCATTTTCAAAACAAATGTAGTACTTGTGCCCAATTTTGAAGCTTTTACATTTTAGGGCCATGATCCTGTAAAAGTATTCACTTTCCACAGATCACGGGGATCTCGTGCAATACCCCATGCTAAGTATATGTGTGTAACAGCTCAAAAGGACCAGGGCCTCTTACACTGTATTTAAGATCATCAGATCCTGTGGAATGTCTCACATATGGAAAACTATGAAAAGTTTAAGTGCTTGCAGATCAAGTAAGTGAATTTAGAAAAAAAAGATGAAAGATAAAAAAAGTTAGAGATTACAAAACAGAGTACAAAGTAGAGTGGCTTTGGACTGTAACATGATTTGTGCTAGTCCTGCTGGTGTTGGCTTTTCTTTGTTTACAGTATGAATGCTGTAACCCCCCTTCATATATCCAAAGTTGAAATAAAGTTAGATTCAATGATAAGCATTTAAATATTTTAAAAGTTTTAACAGTTTACAGTGTTAAAGTTTTTCTTGCAATAATGCAGTTAATATTATTTTTAGGTTAGAGTTTACATAAAAACAAATATCTTAATTTTTTTTCTTCCATCCTTCTCAATTACATAAGCAGACGCTGGAGTATTGAGATCAAGAAAGTGGAAGGCAGAGAAGGAGAGCAAGATGATAAACAACACAGGAGCTGTAGCAGGAGGAACTTGGGAACAAATGAGAGAATGAGTAGCATTAGGTTAAGGTTAGGACAGTGAGGCAGTAAGAGTATGGATGTACAGATTTGTGGCCATTAATACAGAAGTACAGGATACCAAATGTAGCTCTGTGTATTCCTTCTGTAATAGAGAGTCAACAAACACTCTGTCAAACAATGTCAGGAGTGTGGCACCTGGCTCCAAAGAGAGGAAGCAGGCTGCTGTGGGCAGGCTGCTGTCAGAGACCATGGGAGGACACCAGCTCCAGCACCAGCTCCAGACAGCTGGGGCTCAACAAAGTTCTTGCAGACCCTGGTGGCACAGGAGTGGATTGGGTAGCAGCAAATGGGGTTTCAGCAGATTTGGGGGGTTATTCTTCTTGTGATTCTTCATGCAGAAATTGTTTTCTCACCTCAATTCACTTTAGGGAACCTGTATCTCCCATCAGGGATTTCTGGAGATGCCCATTTCCATAAAGGTTACTGTTGGAAGGCCAAAAATTGTTCTTTGTTTACAAGAAATTACTAGCATTTTTAATTACTAGCATTTCAGCCAAAAAAGTCATAATTTCAGGTATTAGCTGCCATCACCCCATCAGCTACAACTACTCATACGTCTTTCCCACCCAGGAGAAGAGTTCAAATGCCAGTTTTAGCTGACTCTGGTCCCATGGCAAAGACAGACATTAAGAGCAAAGGATTCTTAAATCATATTTACATACAGCAGATGCAAAAGATTGCAGTTCGTACCTTTTTTTGCCAAGCTTTTTTTCATCTGCGATGGTCTGCACTCAGAGAAAGCATTCATGCTGTCCAGTTTCATGGGAAGGCTGAAGAGTTGGGATCCCTGTTTGCTGGACAGATGGGCTCACCTGGAGGGAGACTGACTGTGCTGTCACTTCTTCACTGATTCAGCACATATGGCCAGCTGTCGCCACAGGGGGCAGGAACAGCCTTCTCAAATACCTCACAAATACCTCGAGCTGTGTTTTTATGCTTTCTCTTAGGGTGGCACTGCACTGACACTCTCTGCAATGCCATAGGAAACCAGGTTGGGGAGCTAAAATAGCACCTAGCTATTTGCATTCTCCTCTGCTGGTTTTCTGATAAATTGGCTTCTGGTCCCATTCCCTCTGAGAGGTCAAGGGGTATCCCATTGCAGTGGTGCTGAGTCTCTGCCAGGTCACCAGGCTACACAGCAACCTGCAGCATGACTCACCAGGGTCAATGTTTTGCGTCTAGACACTTAAGAAGTCTTGAGTCATGTATATACAGCTATAGAAACCTATGAATCTGATTGTAGCAAGCTCTGCTGAAACAGTTAGATGCTCCTCCTGCCCTAAGAGATGTAAAACACAACTTGGGAGAAGACCAAATAATAAGTGGGAGAGGAAAAACATTAAATAATAGGAGGAAATACTTCTGTAGTAACTATAAGCAGCTAAAGTCTTAAAGATTCAAACAAGATTAAACATTAAGAAGAAACACTTCGTAAAGGTATGGACAATTTGGGAAAGATTTCTTGGAGAAAACTAGTGTTTCATATGGTTCCATGGTCCCACAGATTTGTATCATTCCCAGATGTTCCACAGGTTTCACATCTGAGATCCTCTTTGAAAAAGAGTGTAAAAGGGAAGCATAGTCCCTTGCAAATAATTCAGAAAAGATAAAGGGGCACCTTAAGGGGCACACAGCAAAAAGACAGCCACAGCAGAACAGATAGCTGAAGGAAGAGTAGTGTTACAATAAACTTAGCTATGAAGGGCTTTCACAAAAAATTTACATGCAGTGAAACTCAGCAAGTCTTACAAATCTGTTTTCATGCTCTCCATTTATATTTAGGGCTGATTTAAGCTTTTATTTCAATTATAGCAGTTGTAGTACAAATTCATTCTTGTAGTTTGGTTCCAACCGCTCAATTTTGATTTATTAAAAAACCCCACCATAGACAATGAGAAGTATCCCTCTCTGTTCTTTAAATAGCCTTCTGCTCTGTTCACTCTGAGTGCTGCACAGTTATACTCACAGCCCTATTAATTAAGAACATGCTGTTACCCTCAGCACTGGGAGAAACGAAGTCACTGATAGATAGACACTTAAAATTTTGAGGTACCTATCTCCCATGAGAGCTTCCAAAGAAAGGAAATGTGGGTGTCTGATAATGTAAGTGCTTTGCAGCATGGCTGAGAAAATTGATCCTATCTCTTTGCACCCTTGTGTATTCTAACAAGAGTGGTGTTCTTATTGCAAGCATTCATCTGGTTTCAAATTGGATCATTCATAATGTGTTGAGTTGTGAGGGGTTCCACAACTATCCTTCTCTTCTCCTTTCTCTATCCTTCCTTTCTTCTGTGTACACTCAACCTGGGAAATACTGTACATAAATTTCTAGCAATGTGGGCATACAGAAACTTTGTGCTTTGGAGATCTCATGCCTAAATAAACGGTCTCAGACATGATTAAATTCCAACTAATTTTATATATCAGACAATATAAACAACTTCATGTAAAGTTATGCTGATTATAATCCCACAGTGAAACTGCCAGCAGCACTAAATCACATTTAAACCTCAATAGTTCCTCTTACTGTTATTTTCCTGCTATTTTCCTTCACGGTTTGGTCTGTGTAGATGCTTAGATGAGAAATGATAAATGTGACCGATTTACCAATATTTATATCACATATGGTTTTATGTTTTGATTCAAGAAGAAAGAAAAACTATGCCTCCTAAAGCCAAGATTCTCAGGAGAGGATTGTTGTTTCACTTGTTGCATAAAAACATTTATGTGTCAGCCTCGCAGCACCTACAGCAATGAACAGGGCATGAGGAAAGATAAGCAGAAGTTTTTAGTCAATCGCCTTTATCTTTTTCCCCTTTTTTGTCTTTCTCTACTTCCAGATGCATGAAAGGGAGAGCACAAAATGCTTAGTTCTTAACAAAGCAAATTAAAACCCAGGCTAATCTCCTGATCCTTATCAAGACAATGACACAACAGCACAGTATGCTTAGAGGAATAAAGGATAATATTTTGTAAATACATGTACATGCTCCCAAAACAACTATTTATGACCAAGAGATATTTGCTTCCTATATGTGATAGAAATTTTGTCATACAAAAAAATTGTAATATGCAAGACCTAAAGTCCATTCACTAACACTTAGGTTCCCCATCTGACTGCACAGATAATTTAGAAATATTACCTTCTAAATTCTAAATACTAAATTCTTCTTATTCATGTTTGAAGTCTAACAGTCCAATGCTACATGCTGATGTAGGTGCTACTAAACACTTCATGCTGTATTTCACACTGGCATGAAAGCTTAACTTTTCAAAAAGTAATGCATTTTCTCTTGGACACAGTTATCCCTGTTAGTTACAAAGCAGGAGACTAGACTTGCTAGTGGACTCTTTCAATACTTGACCTTTGGCATATGCCTCATAGGAAATTTTCTTAATTCACAAACAAATCCTGAAACTCTTACTCATATTAAACAGCCTTCAACATAAATAGGTGTCATGTCACTCAAGCTTATACTAGATAACCAATGGAAAAATGCCCTCACTATCTCTTTTTGATCCTTCTGATCTACGGAATGGCTTCAACATTACATGTGGGTAAAACTCCTACCAACATACTAATACATCAGTAGTAATAACATCAACAAAGCATCAGCTGACATTATCTATTTTTTCCAATAAACTTGTTATCATAATAAAGAAATTTAAGACCTGTTTACTTTGAGGTGTTCACGAAGCATTTAAATTTATATTCACAGAATCATATTAAGCAACTAGGTAATATTTCACATTAAGAGTTAAGATGATCCCTGTCCTGACACAAGCTGATCATTGTCTAAAAAATGTTTCACAGAAGAAAAGATAGAAAAAAGACTGAGGAAATTTTAAAATAAAATACTGGAAAGAAATGGCTTCCTAAAGTACCATATAAACAAAACCCAGCCAGCTAGAGAAAAAGAAGACCAAATCCCAAGTGACTAAAAAAAAAAAAAAGTTACGAAACTCACTAGTTTCCTTTGCAGAACACTTTTAAGGTACCAAGGAAGAACAGTTAATGAACAAAATCCTACATGGTATAGCATCTCCTGTGTGGGAGTTTGAGAGCTTTGATTAAGAAAGCGTCAAAGCAAAATAAGAATGGAAATCAAATTTTATATAATTTATAAGTAAGATGATCTTTTGTACCATATCTCAGATCTGGAAAATAACTCAGGCTCTGCAAAAGAAATCACGGAATTATGACTTTTTGCAAATATCAAGCTATTTCCTACTATATTCTTTGTCTTGTCTTTTCCCAGTTGGACCATTTTTCTTAAGCAGTAGACAAATAATAACAGAATGGAGCACACTGTAGTGAAATTAGAGCTCTCCATCAGCTAGTCTATTTTATGCTTCTTACATCATGAGGTGAACTTTACTGTAACTTCTTTGGCTCTGTGAATTTATACAAAGGATAGAGGGAACTAATGAGTACAGTAGGGTGAATGGGAGTAAAAGTAGAGCAGATGTCAAGATTCACTGTAAAGCATACCAGAGCTTTAAATCTACCATAAATTGTCTAGACTTGTATGAGTTTCTCCTATTACAAAATGCCCAAATGACTCCAAGACTGAAAGAATTCTGACTAATTCACATTATCAGTGCCTATTCATGCGAGTCAGTAAAAGGAAATATTAGTACTCAAACATCACAGACACGTGCTCAAATGAGAACAGTTTCTGCTACTTTTGAACAGCTAGATCCTTAACCATTATTTCACTCAAATATTCCTTTTTTTCAAAAAAAACTCCCATAATGAAAGAGAAGCATACTCTAGGGATTCTGTACTAACTAAATGCATAAAAAATAAGGCAAACTTTAATAATGCTACCTAAGATTTTTTGAAATGTGTGTGTCTTGAGAATCAGCTATTCAGGTTTTAGCTCCTGCTTTTCTTGATGTTCCAGGTCCCACGGCTGCAGTACTGATCAGAATGACAGCATTACATTGGATAAGCAATATCTGCCATCTGCTGGAAGGATATTTTCTAGCACTGATGAGGCTGGCATTGTTTGGTTAGGCGGCCAAATAAAGAGAAATTGAACTAACAGCATTCTAGAAATTGTTGAGAAATTGAAACTCAGTCTGCAGTATAATAATGACCTTCATATGCTGTTGACTGGTGGAGAAATGAGTCACAGGAGAAATGATTTCCAGGGCAACCCAATGGAACAGGATTTGAGACTTGATCAAAGTCCTAATCCCCTTTTCAGTATGGTATCCCACACTGCTACCATTGCTACTGCAGGGGAAAAAAAACGGGGGGGGGGGGGTTAGTAAACCACACAAAACCCTGTCTTCTATTCAAACCATTTAAAAAATACAATTTTCCTCTCTCCATTCTGCAATTATTTGCCAGAAACATAGAATACAACAACACTGCATATTTGAACAGAAAAGGGTCTCGGTCTTCTTATTTTACATGAGAAGTAAAGCATTTAAGTTAACCATGATGATAAAACATTTTAAAAAGGGAATCAAACCTAGTGTTCCTGTAATGGTATTACAGATATAGATGGTTACTGTCACATGCATATGTATTTCATACAGATAAACTTCCAAAATAAATATCTTTGGGATTTTGACAAAACACTGCTATTTGTCTGTGCTTTTCAATGCCCTTGAAAGCATTCCATTAGGCTTCAAACTGATATTTCCGTGATGTGAATGAATGGAGTGAAATGCTATAATTACCTGAGCTAACAGAAATTGCACATTGCCTTTGCTACTCTTTGGCAGCAGCAGTACACTACCTGGTTAATACATTAGTGTGCTGTAGTAGGACTTGTAGCACTATTACGACAATTATCACTTCTAAACCCACTTCCCTCTTATCAGCTGCATATAATTTTGCCACACATGAATAGCTCAGTCTGGAATTTTCCGTGCTGGATGTTTGCCTCTGGACAATTTTGTAGAATTCTTCAGTCAAAAGCTTTCAGCTGTTTCTGAAAACACAATTAAGGGGGAAAAAAAAAAACAACATGTTGTTTTGACTATGTTAAAATATTCTGGCAGCCTTTTCTTTGAATAGCTATAGTACATTCATCCTTCCGTACAGGGACTTCCTGTTTGCAAGCTAGGTGGCCTATTTATCAAAGGTAAACTTCTTGCTACCCTCACTAAATTTTATCAAAGTCTGTCCGTGTTATAAACCTTGAGGCCTTTGCATAATGTGTTTTCAGTAGAGACCCCAGTACATCCACCCACTCCAGCCTTAGGCTGCACACTATGCAGACCATGTTTCAGGCTTCAAGCTGATATCATGGCTGGCTGGTCCAGGCCTGTGATCTGAGAACAAGGATACACTTTCAACAGTCCCAACACTGGTGGTACGGGACAGAAGAAAAAGGGGAGCTGGCCAGGACAGAAGTGCTATGGTAGTTGTGGGTGGTATGGTGTGGTGTGGTGTGGTGTGGTGCAGAAGGTGCAGCATGAGAGAGGAAAGCTGGGATGGGTTGCCAAGGTGCTGAGAGCAGTGGGATGGGAACAATCAAGAGAAAAGAAAAGGTTGGTGTGGTTACCTTAGACCTAGTTCAAGATGGGATTGAGATGAAGATCTAGAGGAGTGTGAGAGTGAACAAACAGGTTGGCAGGAAGGAGATATGAAAGGGAGATGGATTCAATTAGTGATCAGACAGAAATAGATGGTGGAAATAGTGGGAAATATCTAGGAAAAGACACTAGAACAAGTAGCTGAGAGCAGATGACAAATCTAAAGGAGAAGACTGGAAATCATGGCGAATGGGGAAGCTGAGCAGGAAAGACTAGATGAAGAGTGAGGACAGAAGGAAAAGGTATGGGTAAGACAAGCATGAAAACATAAGCTGAGGAATTAAAGGGGGCCAGTCAAGGAGATAGCATGGGAGTAGAGCTGGGATTTAGTTGGATCAGAGATTAGTACTGGCTTCAGAAGTCTGTCAGACTGAGTATTCTCAGCCATCATTTATTTCAATGACTCCTTGGTCAATATGGGACATGTCTCTCAGTGGACTTCCTAAGGCATGGGCTGTAGGCTGGGTATCCCCCCGTGATGTCATTACATGTTATCTTTTCCTCCTGTTTCATTCACTCATCTGCTCTGATGATGCATTTACTGTTAGTGTAGTAAAGGAAACTGATTCTTTGCTGGCCAAAATGTGCTTTTAACAGACGCGAATGAAGAATTTTATTCAGTAAACATACCACCTATCAAAGACAGTCTGTTTTTAACTTGGCTATATCCAAGTATATCCACAGCCCTTAGGAGGGCTGTGCATGTGTGTGTATACATGCATTTCTCTTAGGTTACCTTCCCTTCACAGAGTGGGAGGGAGGTGTGAAGGAGGAGACAGTGATCTTACCATCTCAAACTGTCGTAGAGGTGCCATCCTCATTCTTGCATGCTGCTTTAAAAATGAACCTTAAGTATTTTCATGTTTCTTCTGGTATGAAGAGAGCTGAAAAGTATAAGCTCACGTTTGGAGAGCCAGTGCATTGAGAACCACAGGCTGGAGAGGACAAGGTGCGTGGGCAGAGCTGTGGGCAGCTGGCAGTGAGCACAGGCTGACTGGAAGTTGCTGCATTTCTTGCACTGGGTAATACGAAGATTCCACTCAGTCCCTGGCCACACATTTACTTTGTTGAGAAACCAAATCTCAAGAGTTCCCCCCCAGTTTACTCATAATTTTTGAAGACCGCACTGGTCTCAGGGGCACTCTACTGAAAGACCATTAGTAATTAATTATTTTTGGATTTTTAAAACCATGGTTAGAATATAAGCTATTTTGTGACTTCAGCAATAAAGAGATGTCATTTTCTCATGCGGCTGAGGAATGGAGAGAAAGTAATGCAGACACACTTCATAATGCCCCTATCCACTGAAGACTAGTGGAAATGTTCATCTCCATGAGAGTAAGAGGAAAAAAGCACATGAGATTAAAGGAAATTTAGTCATGTGTATAATATTATGGATGAGTGGATTTAGAATAGATAGGTATCCATTGCTCCCTAAAAAGCTGCATACAAAATATCTAATGTCCTATAAAATGTATGTCTTGCCAACAAACAGGAAAAAAAAAAAAAGGAAAAGGTTTCAAATATTTCAAATTCTTAAAATATTTAAACTATTTCTATCTGGAGTATAATTTGTTTACTTTTAAGAGAGCCTTACTACCACAACTGATCTTTAGTCTCTTTACACTGGATTCAGAGCAAATATGAAAGAACAACCCACGTTATTCAGTGACAGACAAGGGAGTCTTTTAAACTACGTGGGTGATGTGTGTACTTCAAGGCTTCCATTGCTCTCTGGTGGCAAAGGTTCCTGGGCATCAAACCTTTCCCAAGTGGCCAAAACAAGAGTTTTTTAAACCTCCTCTAAGTTCTAAGCTATTTTCTTTCTTCTTTCTCCATCCACCCATGCCTGTTCCTGTCTTGGGTTCATGTGAGTGCAGTCCTGTGGTATTGCTGCCTAGTACCCAGAAAAAGCTGTGCTGTGCAATAGCAGCTCTGTCTTATGTGCTGCAGCTAATTAGTGTCAGGAGGAACAAAACCAGAAAGAAAAATAATGGCATCTTGAAAATACTCTTACTATTTTTTTTTTTGTAGGATCAAAAAATTATTTCACTCTCCTGGACTCGCATCAGGAAAACAGAATCCAAATCACACATGTACACTTCAAATGTGGGGTGATTTATATTTATTCCCCATGCACAAAATTTCTCCCCCCCATTTCTTAGCTGGCAACATTGAGGCAGAGCTAAAAAATCCCCTTTGAGACTTACTTGGAACTTGCTGCTGCCTCTCTGTAGCCCAGTTTCTGGATGTTTGAGCTTAAATTCACAGGCACATGCCAATACAAAAACCTATGTTGAGTTCAGTGGGATCATTTGTGACATTTTTCTTATTGGTATGATTTCACGGTTTTGGCAAGTCTTTATGCCTCTCTGTCCATTAAGAAGCATTTCGATTCCTTGGTCTCTGGGTACCTCATCTTTGTTTTAAACTCCTCCCACTTGTTACAATAAGGCCAAATTTTCAAAGCCACCAAAGTGCTGAAGTAGGAAGAGAGGCACAAAAGGGCTACGGGCATGGCAAAAATATTTCTGGAAGAGGGCACCAAGTACCTGTGAAGAGAACTGACTGCATGTGCACAGGATTCAAGATTTCTGTATGTTGTTCCTGGGACCAAGGATAACATTACCAAGGATTATACACTCAATAAACATTTTTGAACCAAGTAGTGAGGATAGGAGATATCTACCAAGATTCCTCATAAAGGAAGTATGGTCCCATGGACAGAAACTGTCTTTTTTTTCTGTTTGTACACTACACATATTACTGAGTTTCTCAAGGGAACTCAATGAACAATACAAAAAATAAGCAGTTGAAGAACTTAGATGATCCGAAGTTAATTTAAGTAGTTAAATTGTAGCCCACTTTTTGTTCCTTTTTAAATTGTGCACTTGCAAGGAACGTTCAGCAACACTTAATGTTCAATATGTGCGAGTCTAATGTGAATTTTATCTAAAGACAAGCTGAACAGAAAAGACTACATTTTCCCCACTGTCAGATTGTTAGTACTGAGTAAAAATGCAAATTTAATCAGCACATTCCTCAGAAAAAGAAGTGTGAAGTCCTGCTATTCTTTTTGGTAACTTCTGACTGAGGGGATTAATGCAAGGAAGGCATGGTGAGCTACACCAGTCCAATACTTGGTCTTTTTCCTCTGGGTGCTGCTCACCTCGTGTTTCTACTTGACTCCACAGTGCAAAGCTTTCAAGGTGACCCACATCATTTTTCAGTGCTGGATAAATCTGCTGACAGGCTTACAGCAGAAAAAATTCATTAAATGGATGCAAGTTTGGAAATCTTATTTTCTAATGCTTTGCTGCAGTGCAGCGCCAGATATGGGGCTGTATACCTTCCTCCTCTTATTGAATTGCACGTGGTCTCTCCCCCGCCCCTGGTCCTAACCCCTCCCTCGGGTTTCTCTCGTTGGTTCTATTACCCCAACTCCGCCCATGTGCCGCCCCTATACCCTGGGACCATTTGTCCGTCTGCTCTCCCCGCCCCCCTGGTACCCAGATAAACTGAGGCTCCCGGGGATGCGGCGGCTTTTCTGTCTCTGGGATCACTCTGCCCGCAGCTCCTCCCTTCTGCCTTTGGGGCCAGCACATGTGCTGGCTCTAGGCTTTTGGGAGACAGCATGGAATGAAGACCTTTGCAGCCCATGCAGAGAGCCTTCTCACCTCCCTTGCTATCACTGAGGTGCAGGCTGACAGCCAGCCGGAGCAGAAACGCGGGGCCGTCCAGGATGGACCACGGGAGGGCACAGAATCTCTGCCCTGCCCTAAGAAGCCCCCGCTGCGCTCCCAAGGTTGCAGCTGCCAAGCAAGACCAGCATGCAACACTGCAGCATCTTAACAACCGCATCCAGTGTTCCTAATCAGTTGCTTCTTGTTAAAATGTCACTTAATTAAGAATCCTGATAATAAAAGGAAATAGGCCAATTTTTTTGTGTCATTGTTACTCTCAACGCAGCTCTCACTTTCCCCTTACACCCTAGTATATTGTTACCATGGCTGCTGAAGGGTGCACAAGGGACCAGATTGAAGTTTTCTTTTTAAGCTATCCCAAACAATTTTCCAACACTGCAAGCCTCTGACTACTCTTCATTCTCCTGATAGGTCCTTCTCCAGTACCACAACATCTTCTCCCCTCTCCTGAGGATTAAACTAGTCTAGTTCTCAACTTCTTCAGATGACAGTTCCAAAAGCTGCATTTCTGCTGTAATTTTATTGAGGCTTGGATAGTTACCATTCCAGACAGACAATTTAATCAGGATGGAAATGTGCCAAGTACTCCCTAGCAGCCAAGACTGATATGAGATCTCTAAGGAAGAGCCAAAAATGGAGTACACTAAGTAATTTTTTTTCCTTATTTCAGGATGTCATTCTTCTCCAACTCATATAGCAGATGGAGCCTCTTTCTTCCTTTTTGCAGCCAGCCTGATCCATTCAAGTGTTTGGATCCTTACAACAGTAACAAAAAGCAATGTTCCAGAGGTGTCCCAAGGGACACATGAAGGGAATGCCAGTGTATCTAATCCCACAAAAAAACCCCGAAACGTATCAAAAAAGATATTGACTTGCCCTGAACAGTTTGCACTTGTTCCATTAAGAGTATAGAAATTTGACAGAAAATAAACCCTTTGTGTTCCAGCTGGTCCTCAGAGATCAGGGAGGCTGGATGTGGCTGGGCTTAATTTATTATTATAACTGGTTCAGCACTCTAAGTGTGGTCATGTTTAATAAGAAGTTTGATGAGCACAGGTTCACAAGTAGTGCAATTCTGACAGTATGAGTCTGATCGTGTTCAACACGAATGTGTGTGAACACGGATTCAGGAATAGTGTGATTTACCGCTCTAATACTAGAGCTCTGGCCAAGTTCAGTAAGAACTTACATGATCCAGAGTCACAAATAGTATGGTTTATTGAAGAAACAGGAAAACAGGTTCTGGATTGACCATGGTAAATGCACTAACTGCAGAGAGTTAATATGT